>LOEQ01002205.1:3000-25453 GCA_001685075.1 Bramus lutescens | reverse complement strand
ATGAATACAATTTATGTGTTGTTATTTCGGGGTATAAGCTAGCCGTGTGGGAGCTGGGCCGGACGAAAAGCAGGGCCTTTCTCCCCTTTCACTACACATGGTCTCTACACTGAACCTGGAGCTCAGCTAGTCTGTCTGGGCAACAAGGCCCAGGGATCCTCCTCTCTCCTCCTCCCCAGTGCTGGGATTTCAGGAGTACCATCCATCATTGCCAGTCTCTGTAGGTGGGTGCCAGGAATGTAAATTCAGATCCCCATGCTGGCACAAGGGCTTTACCAACTGAGCCATCTGCTAGGTCCCTGCTTTTGGTTATTCTGATCTCTGTCGGGAGGTGTTGGGTAGAAGGAGAGACAGGGAAAGAGATGGGATCCATTGTGAAGGCGCATGTGATTGAATGGCCTTGAATTTTCAATGCAACAACTTGTTGCTGATGCCTTTCTAACTCACACACACACATACACACATCACCACATGCATGCCAGGTGGTGTCTGCTTACAAACATGGCTTGGCGCTATTACTCTTTGGCGATGACCACTTCACACATGAACAACATAGCCTCCTCTTAGAGATGTGTCCTCCATCTGTCTGCAGAAGAGCTGTGTCTCCCTCAGAAAACTGATCCAGTCAGCGCTTGCCTTTGACCAGGGTATCTAACCAACCAGTAGCTCTTCCATAAGGTCTGTGACTATGATTTCTTGTTCTCGTGAGCCTGCTGGCTTCATACTCTCTCCCCTCCATACTGTCCCACAATTCCCTTTCGTGGAACCCTTTTTTTTCTTGCGAAGCCTTGTCAAAGCAAATGCCAGAATCCACTGCCTTCTCCCTAAGGAACTCCTTCCTCAGCATTCTCCTTCCTGTCTTCAATAGATCTGCAGATTTTCTTTGGCCCCAAATGATCCCTCTTCCAGGGTGAAGACATAGATGAGGGCCTTGCCTGGCACTCTCCCCAAGTCCTGTCTGCAGTAGCATTGTGGGCAAATATGCCATGGGGTCTTTCCTGGCTCCAGCCTGGCTCGTACCATATGCTTGTAGCAGATAGGGGTTCGTACCAGGCTGGCTGTGACGTCAAATTCTACTGTCACTCTTCCTATACAGTGTACAGACCATGCCTCCCCCACCCCTCCCCCACCCACTCATGCTGCAGTGGAGGGTTGTCTGCTCCAGGTGGAGAACTCGGAGGTTGCAACTGTGCTCATAGTCAACTAAGGCACCATGGGACCAGCCACTGAGTAAGGCTCTATGGGACCCTGTCCTTCCATAGCCCTTCCAAATGACTCTTACTGAGCCTTGACTTCTGATTCATACTTTGGGTGAACACCTTGGCTTTATGATATGAAATGGGGACCCTCTTCTCCCCATATGCGAAATTAGTGTTTGCAGGTGGACTTTGAAATATAAAACATTCAAGGATATTTGTTTCACTCGGTTCCACAGAACTCTGAAGTCAACACTTCCTAAAAGAATTTGGAGACCTTATGGGGTAACATTTTAGAAGAGAAAAGGGGGCACCTGGGAAATAATCCTGGGATTAGCTGAGTGAGTGTGTAATGGGTACCTTCTAGAACAGTCTGCAATGGTAACTGAAACTGTATTCATATGGGTTCCTTGATACAAGCTGCTGCAGAGTCGCCAACACAGGTCTGGTGCCATCAGATGAACCCAGAAGGTCCTCAGAAGGTTCTCTCAGTGGGGCTGTTTCTAGCAGTGGCCAGAGTTGTTCTGAACCCTCTCGAAGATGCTGAGATGAGAGGCCCATCCCAGAGATTTCCTTCGGAGTCCTGGATCCCAGTACATCCTCTTTTCCCTAAGCTCTCTCTCCCTTCTCTTCGTCTTGGCTTCTGATCCATCCAGAGGTCACAACAGAGCTTCCTTGTTAAAGCCCTTGCTAGCCATATCTTCCAGAAGCTTCCTTGTCTAATCACCATTCTGGATGGAAAGGTGAATGGAGTTAGGCTTTGGACATGCTCCGCACACTTGGTCCTCAACCGATTGATAATAGTTGGGAAAGTTGTAGACACACTAGTAGTGGGGGCCTAGCAGGAAAAGTAGGTAAGTGGGGGGCCCTTCGGGGTATGTTATTCCTGCCGTTCCTTATCTCGCTATTGCTTCCTGGTCCACTGTGATCTGAACAGTCACTCCTGGGGCCACAATGACCTCCATGCCATCCTACCATGGTGGAAAACCTCTAAAACTATGAGCCAAAGCAAACACCTCCTCACCCAAGTTGTGCCTATCAGGCTATGTGATCACACTGAAGTAGAAATAACTAACACAGCTAGGGACAAGACAGAGAATCCCATTCTGGTTCCCACAGTCAAGGCCACTGCATTATGAGACAGGAACTTCTCTGAATGACTGTGCCCAGCAGTGCAAACACTGGCAGTGCTGCCAAGTAAGTTGAGCAAATACGACTGTTAAATGCCAAGGCTTTGCTGGTGTGGCCCAGGACAAATTGAGAGAGTAAAGTGAGACTCTCAGCAGGGTTTCCCACAGGATAAAAAAAACTCTTTTCCTGTAACTTTCCAAATGAACCACCTTGTAGTTGCTGCGTGTGCTGGCTCCACTCCAGATACACGCACACACCCTACTTAAGCACTGTTACCCTCCTTCCGTTTGAAATCATAGCTCTGATTCCACTGCCATGTGGATGGCACCGCAGTAACTATGGCAAAAGAAACAGAGCCGCGGTTCAGGGTTGCAGGCTACACTCTGCCATCTGCTTTCTACCCACTTAAGACAGACTGCTTTCCCCTGTCCTGATTTTACCTTGGTTATCACCCGGGTTGCCTGGAGGATCAGGTGATGCAAAGAATGTCAATTTATTTGGGGAGGTATCTTTGCATAGCATTCTTATAAAGCTGCTGTCCGCGTAGCCAGCAGCCTCGGGAATGAGCATGCTCGCAAGGCTCACCTAGACAAGGAGTCTGGCTCCACAGCCACTGCTTAGGTCTGCTGTGTTAAGAAATGTGACTCCACTGGATCTGGTGGCACAGGCCTGTAGTCCCAGCTACTTAGACTGAGACAGGAGGATTGCAGGTGCACAGCCTGCCTGGGCCACAGACTGAGTTTAAGGCCAGCCCTGGGCAACTTAGTAAGACTCTTCAAACGGAACGTAAAGCTTGGGCTTGCCTCCTATGTGTGAAGGCCTGGGTTTCATCCCCAGCACTTAGAGAAATGGAAGACAAATTATTCACGAAAACACATTATCATATCATCACAGTAGGTGTTTGTCCTCAAGCATGCTTGCAGGAGGATGGTTTCCGTTATCTTCCCCCACTGTAGTTCAAGCCGTGCGCTCGTTTGGAATCCTCTCTATTTAACGCCTGTACAGTCATAAGGCATCACCTGCCTCCTCTCCTGCCCTGTTCTCCTGAGTTGGCACATTTGAGAGCTTATAGACAAGGTGAGGCCCTACCCACCTTAAATCATTCTGTCTGGGTCTCCACCCTTCTGAGCGATATTATAGTCAGGAACACAGAAAGAGAATACAGATTTTCACATGTACCGCAAACTTTACATTGGGTCCTATGGGGAGAGGTTAGTACTACTCTTCTCTCAGGTTAGAATATCCCTAAGCCCCCTTGGTAGCTAGGGTGTGTGGAGTTAGTAAACCCCGGAACGGCATCCCTGTGTCCTTGAGAGGGGATCCAGTTTGGGATGGTTAGATGGTTGAGTGGCTGACAAGAGCCTTGAGTTCCTCAGCAGTGTCGGGGAGGTGTGCAGAGTGGTCGGAGGGAACAGAGATGTGGCTGCACCTTCACGCATCTCCTCTGAATCTTCAGAACAGCAGGAGCCTTGACTGACGGATGGGTGATGAGCGCTTGCTTAGTGAAAGCCAGGCAGAATAGTGCACACTGAAGTAGTAAGAGATCGCCTGATGCAAAATTACAAGGTTTTCAAGACCATTCAGCTCACCCTTGAGCAGGCACGGGCCAGATGCAGCTCTTTCATTTACAGAATGTGGGCTAACAAGCAAATTGCAATCTCTAGAAGTTGGTGTGTGGTTACAAACATTTCCCAGCCGACTTTCTATTCAACTGAGTTTTATAATTCTGTCTCCAGAATTCCTTGTCTGACTCACATTAACCACCCTGGGCAGTACTGTTTTTCAAGTCATCATATTGAAAATCCTTTTCAGTAAATAAATTGGCAACGTTCTTATTTGCCTTCTGACTTGTGAAAATGCCTAGCTAAAATTAGATCACATTTTCAGCAATGGTAGAGGCGACAGAAGTAACACAGATAAAAGAGTCTTTGGACAGTGGAGCCCATGGGCTTGCTGGAGGTCTGTTGGAGGTAACATTTAACCCACCTGTGAGACTGTCCTGGGAGAAAGGACTAGCCAAAGGGTCTTCATGATAAGAGACATATATGATACCTGACTGGCTGGATTCCAGGCTTGTGGTTGAGTTCCTAAGCCATGGGCTTCCTCTGGCTACCAGTCAACCCCTTAGAGAAATGTTCCTGAGGAAATGGGGTAGGATCTGCCATCACAAAATTTCCAGCATCAGAGAGTATCCAAAGGCTTGTTGTCTAAGTATCTTCAAGAAAGCACAAATTTTGGTCAAGAGAAAAAGCAGTAAGGTACCTAAAAACAGATAAAACTGCCCCAGGAATGAATATACTCTTCAGACAAAGGCTTTGAAAGCCACAGAGGTGATAGGGATGGGAGTTCCTATGACCCCATGACAAGCAGAAAAGAGAAAGAGCAATCCCTAGTGAACCACACTTACTATAGGTTCCATGCCATCACCGCCCTCAGGGAACTGAGTTGGTGAAATCCTTCACATAGTCCTGTTGCTAAACTATCAGAGAATCTGATATTTACTGAGGCAGTCTACCCAACTGTCTCTAGAACTTCAAAAGGACAGCCCTCAGCAGTACACTGAAGCTTCTGTGTAACTCAGCAGAAAAGGATGCTCCAGCCACCCTTAGTAGCAGACAAAGGCAAAGCACACCCAAACATCAGAAGAGCATCCTTCTCAGGACTGTCTTTGCAACTGGTATTAGCATATTTGCATATTAGGTGCTAGATCAGTGTGTTAGGAAAAAAATACAGTTGCTATGAAATGGGCTTAAATATCAAATTCCGCCCACCTGCATTGTTTTTTATGTTTACTTCCACAGAAAATACATCTGTTTGGGACTTCACTGGGGCTGATTTTCATTTGTCAGAGTTGAGGTTGTCCTGATTGCTACCCACTTAGTATTCAGGAATGTTCTTGCATGTATTCAGCTACTCTGTAAGAACACAGCCCCCCACGGTCCCCAAATGTGCTTGTATATACATCCCTGTCCTTTCCCATATATTCTCAAACCTTGTAAAAGTGTATGTTGCATGCTCAGCCACACACATAAGAATACATTCACAATTGCAAAGATGAATACATGTGTATATTCTCTCATGTGTGCATATGTGTATATATTCATCCATGCATCTCCATATGTTGCACATTAAGCCCACATATTTGTACACATGTATGCTACAAATATACACTTGTTCTAACCATACAGAATACTCATAACCATACACATGTGTGTGCCCTCATGCCCTCATGTGTGTACACACCCATTCCTCATGTTTGTGTATGTATGCGTCTCTCTGTGCTTGCATATGTGATATATATATGTGTGTGTGTGTCCTCATCCTGCACATACACATACACATGTACACTCCCCTCTGCACACCTGTCTGTGATTGTATTTACCTCCCACAAGTGTAAATGTATGTGCACGCACATTGTTCCACAAACAAATGGGATGCCGTGTCCCTGTATCTTTGCCCTCACTCTTGAGCCAAGGTCTGACCCTGTGGAGTAAGAGGCAGCCCAGTGTTTAATTCTACACTTAAAATAGTTTTGAAAAAAAGTACCCATTCACAGGAACAAGGAAGACTCAAGCCAAAAAAGTCAGATTTACATTTATTTCTGGCTCCCAGTTTCAGGGCTGAAGCAACCCACTATCTTAAAATGACATGTTTTAGTCATAGTTTGTCCAAAGTGGGAGGGGACAAATACTTCTTGGCTCCATTCAGTATCCTTGCACTGTCAAAGTGATGCTGGGTGGTTGAGTGGGATTGGTTTGGGTTTGAACAGCCTCCCTCTGAGATGCATGTGAGCTCACATCTCTCACCGCCTTGGAGAAAAACCTCAAACAGAAAGGCGAGGGCATCTTGGGTTGAAGGGATCTAAGAAGTCAAGAAAAAGCTAAACCTCAGTTGGCATCTACTGTGTGCCAGCCACTAACCTTAGGGCTTCGTGTGTGACTCAAAAAGGAGAGTGCTAACACACAAGCAGAGTGTGTTGCCTGCCTGAGTCAGGAAATGTGAACATCACCTGTAAGCCAGTGTCACAAGGGGAAATCTGATGTGAAACTGGAGGGGACTTTTGTGTCTTAGCGGCTTTAAAATATTTGATTAGATTATGAGGGAAAGAGGAATGGGGAGAAGGACAGATTGAAACAGAGAGATGGGGAGACTGGAGCAGATTTTATGTGTTCTGTTGTAAGGTAATAGTCCCCCACGTTATTTTTATGGGCCATTCTATCTAGTGACAACTTAAACTATAAAACCGTCTCCCAGCTTCCCCAAAGTAATGTCTGTTTTCTCACTTTCTAATAATTACTTCAGTTCTGAAAGTAGAGCCTTGTCACAGTGAATACTAATGAGAGATACTATGAAATGTAGATTATTTGATTCTGACTTTTATCCATTTTAGGCAGAGGAGTCTGATTGTTTCTGGAAGTTTGGTTCTATGCAGGCTATGTAGACACATGCAGAATACCAGCTTCACTTCAGGTCGATCCTTCTGATACTCTATATTGAAGAGTAGCCGAGCTATATTTAATAAGAATATGCAAATGTTTAGAGTTGTGCCCCCTTCATCCTCAGTCTCTTTTTTTTATTAAGATATATTTGTTTGTTCGTTCATTATGTGTGTGTGTGTACTTGCATGTACATGCCACGGTGTCGTGGTGTGCATGTCACCATCCAAGGGGAATGTGAGGGAGTTGGCACTCTCTTCCTGCCATATGGGCCCTAGGGATCAAACTCAGGTTGCCAGGGTTAGTAGTAAACTCCTTAACCCACGGAGCCACTTGATCAGTCCCTGTATCTTCCCCCTCTTAAAAGAAGAAGACAGTAGCTACATTCTAGCGTTTGTTTTAAAAATGGTTGTCCTGGGGTCGGGGGTGGAGCTGAGTTGATAAGAGTGCTTGCCTTGGTGTGTTCAAAGCAGTGGGTCATTGAGTCTCAACACTGCACAAACCAGGCATGGGGGCACATGCCTGTAATCATAGCATTCGTGAGGCAGGGGCAGGAAGATCAGAAGCCCTAGTTCACCCTCAGCTACAGAATGAGTTGAAGCTCAGCATGTGCTACAAAAGTCCCCATTTTCTGTTGCTGTTATCAAACACTGAAACCATAGAAACTGGTGGAAGAAAAAACTGTATCTGGGCTCATGGTTCCAGAGAGAGAGGCCGTGATGCTAGGGAAGCAATGGTAGCAAGCTACAGGAATGGCAGAAGCTGGAGCAACAGGCTGAGGGCTCACATCTTATACTACAAGCATGGAGAAGAGAGAGCATCCTGCATAAAAGGATTTTAAGAGTCAAAATACCAAGAAATCTGCTACGAAGCAGTCTTTCCTAGAGATGGCTCTATTAACAAGACTGGAACAAAGGCAACATTAATAGACATGCTAACATGGAAGGGAGAAAATTTCACAGGGTCCCACCCCTAGACTGAGGACTCTGGGCAACTAATGACTGTTGGGAGAGGGAGAAATGGCCTGTCTCGGGGATGCGAGCCCCTGATTGGTTATCTAACACAAAGAGGTCAGCCCTGAACCGTAATGCACACAATCAACAAAACAGGCTCAGCAGTTTTATTTATATATTTGTGCAGACATACACATACACACACATAATAATAATAATAAAGAAAAAGAGGCTATCGATTTGGTGGGGGGTGGGCATGGTAGGCATTGGAGGAAGGGCACCTGGGAGGGGCTGTAGGGAAGAAAAGGAATGGGGGTTAAGTGATATAATTCTATTTTAATTAAAAATACATTTTTAGCTGTGTGGTGGTGGTGCCTGCCTTTAATCCTAGCGCTTGGAAGGCAGAGGCAGGTGGATCTCTGTGAGTCCAAGGCCAGCCTGGTCTACAGAGTGAGTTCCAGGACAGGCTCCTAGGCTACACAGAGAAACCCTGTCTCAAAAAACAATGTGTGTGTGTGTGTGTGTGTGTGTGTGTGTGTGTGTGTGTTTTATTAACTTGAAGAAAAGAAAAACCTGCCCTGAATGACACACTTTCTCCATCAAGGCCACATCCCCTAAACAGCTTCACTAATTGGGGACAGAATGTATTGAAATACAGGAATCCATGGAGGACATTCTTATTCAAATGACCATGGAGCCCCATGCTGTGCCGAACTTCCCTGCATTCCTACCATTAGTGAGGGTGATAGACTTCCCACTGGTGTGTGTTGATCTCATGTTTCTGTGAGCTGTCTCCCATGCACTAGGTGATATGCTGCATGGGTGTTATTATCCAGCCCATGTGTCTCTATACCAGAAAGAAAGGTCCTTGGATGATGGCCACCTAAGCCAAAGGATGAGGACCTATCCCTTTAAAAGATGCTCAGGACAAACGGTTTCTCGTTCTTCACAACAGGCTTCCTGTGCTCTCTGCTGGGTTGAAGAGGTGAACTCTAGCATGGGGCAGCAGAGATTTTTGACTATATTGTTCAGGTGAGCATATTCTTACGTCATAAGAATAATTTTCCTTGAGGATGAGACACTGAACATTCCTTTTAAAGATTCACTTACTTTTATTGTATATATATGAGCGTTTACCAGAATGTATACATGTGCACCATATACGTGGTCATCAGTACCCGGAGAAGGCAAAAGAGGTCATTGGATCCCCTGGAACTGAAGTCACAGACAGTCGCGAACTGCCATGCGGGTGCTAGGAATTGAACTTGGGTCCTCTGCAAATGCAGGAAGTGCTCTAAACCATTGAGCTATCTCTCCAGCCTTCACATTGATCATTTTTGATTCACCTTCTTTGAGAACGCATCCTGGGTTCCTTATTCAAGCCCAGCAGACATTCACCAATTGTTTGGTAGACAGTTGTAATATTCAAACGTTGTAAAGCAGAGTATCCTATAGAAACTGTGATTTCCTTTCTCTGCTCATTGGGGTAGGAACATAATGGGGTGTGCTTCCCTTTCGCTGTCCATTAAATACACATCCTAGAATTAATCTTGATGTTAGCCTTGCCTTTGTGACCAAAAGTCTCCTTGGAATCCTAGAAATGTTTCTATTCTGGGATCCACCGACTTTACATGATATAATTTGTCGGTATACAGCATGAATGGAACCCAAGGTTGGTTCATAGACTTCTATTAGTAGAGATTAATCAAGGCAAATTAGACCTCTAACAGTTTACCCTTAAAAAGTATATTGTAGAGAATTAACTGGAGTCTTACAAAAGGATGCATATTTACTTCAAGAAAAGATTACAAAAGATAATACATAGTAAGAGCTGGGAGTGTAGCTCGGAGATGCTTGTCTGGCATGCACAATGCCCTAGATCTGATCCCTGGCAGCATCTTCACATGCACACACACAAACATACCAAGTAGGGAAGGCATCTCTTATACCCTAGCTGGTACCCTCTAGGATGTATTCCATCATATACTTACTTATTCATTTGTACAGGTACTGCTGGTAGCCGTGTATTTGTCCAATAAATACTTAGTGAAAAGCCTGCATTGTGTGAGGAGTGAGCCACATTCTACTGGATATCTGGCGATAATGAAAATGGTATAACAGGAATTCAATGTGTATGTACGTAGCTAGACTGTAGGGAGAAAGATAGGAGAAACCCAGGTACAGTACAGTGAACTGGGGTGGGACAAGGAAGGCTCGACTGTGTGCTGGGGTCACATGGATATCCAAGCAAGCTAAATTGGAAATTGCTTTAGGTTCATGACCTAAGAGGATTAGTAATTATAGTTGACATTTATGTCTGTTGAACGCATGCCAGACACTGTAGAGAGTGTTTAGTGTTTTTTCTTTTAGATGTTCTTGTTAGATATCCCCTACCACAACCCTATAAAGTTCATATTGTTCTTATATTTTATACGTTGCCCCTTTGCATACTCCATGGTTATGGCAAATCTTTTCTTCTTCAAAAGGCCCCAGGGAGAGGAGAAGGGGGAAAGGAGATGCAAGATGCAGTATTCATTATTGAGCTAGCAAAATCTCTCCCATTTAGACAGTGTAGGAAGAAGTCATTTTACATGAAACTATGGGGTTTGTCCAGAAAATAAACCTTGTTACTTCAAGTCCTCACCATAATTAAATCAATATAAACTATCGACTTATTTTTTTTTAATTCATCAACAGTATTCCACAGAAACCAGAAAACATTGGCTGGAGGGCACACTGCGGGCGAAAAGGTTTGTGGGGGAGAATTGACAGCCGTTGTCATGGATAAATGAAACAGTCTTCTGTGACCTCTGCCCTCCTACAGTTCCTGTTGCCCATTTTAAAAGAGAAAGAAAATTTAATATTTTCTCTTTGTGTCCCCACCTTGAGATCCTTTTGTCTCCAACAGAAGTGCAGGGAGCCCTCAGAACCTCTTCCTTCACACATGGAGACTGGCATCAACAGAGCCAATGAGGTCAGGCATTTGCTTTTGCTATAACTCGCTTCCCGGCCATTAAAATGTTCCTTAATTTACTCCAGCACGGGGGCATTGGATATGTCAAATTGTTGCGTGAGGCATCCGCATGCTTTCCCTAGGCTGGGTAAGTGGGCTCTAAGACTCAAGACTCGCTTCTGGCTCCTGGTCTCCATGGCTTCCAAGCTTTGTGCCAAGCTTTGTCTCCCACCTGCCTGGAGAAAACCTTGAGCTGTTGCTCACAGGCGAAATCATAACCGACACTTGTTTTACAGCATAATATTAATACTACTCTCTCATTCAATCCCTTATGTTTTAAAATTACTAAATCTACTGTAGAAACCAAGGTGATGTGGCACGTAGTTGGTTTCATTACTAGGAGCTGGATATGTCAGAGAGTTGTCATAGAAACTAAATGGGGTAATGTTACAGTTCCTTGTGCAAAGCCTGCCATGAAGTACAATTGTCTTTTGATGTCCTTGGGGTATGGGAGCTATGTCCACCTATAAATACCAAGATCTGAGGTGGATCAAGTCACTAAAATAAGAGGAGTGTACGCGTTGAATATAACCTCTTTCTAGTTTCTGCTATATTTTATGCAGATTACTTAAAATGCTCACTAACCGTGTTTACACATAACTGCAGCCGTGTGGATTTGACACAGTACTCAGTATAAGGAAAACTCAAGCTTTGCTTTTTGGGGGAACATTCTAGATTTTTTTTCCAAAATAATTTTGATCTGCTGTTGGTTAATCCATGGAGGGGGAACCTACAGCTGTAGAACCTGTGGCTCCTCGGCTAATTATAACTGATGTTTGTTCTAGACTCGCACAGCTATGCTTTTAGCCCTTAGCGATAGACACAAATCCACAGATCCTAAAAGTATACCCCCTTGGTAACTTAATTTGAAAAGCCTGGAGAATGGGATCCCCTAGAAAAATTGCAGCCCACCAACGTATTGAATCGAAGGAAGGGCAAAGGTTTTTCTTGTGGGTGTTTCAAATGGTGTATATTCTTAGAAAGCTGGTGTTGACTTTAGAAGCTGCTACTGTGTGCGGATAGATAAACTCAGAAAGACCTGGGTGAAGAGGTCCCAGAGGGTTACTTTGTTGCTCCATTGCGCGGGTCTGTTTGCAAGCTAGCATCTGCTTCTTGGGCTGCGAGAACAGCGAGTACAAATCTGAATGGCTCAAAGCAGGTTTGAATAAGTCTAGACATTCGATTATCTTCTGTCTAGCATTCGTGTGTGTCGTGGGCACCACACTCTTGGGATTAGTGTTGCATTATGCAGGCGATGTTTCATGTTTAGCTCCCTTATAATAGCTTGCAGTGAAGTCTGAGTGGTAGGTGTGAAGGCCAGCCCTGAAGAGCTACAGGGATAGGACCAAAATGAGTCTCAGTGGGTTTTAATGGTGACCAGCGCACCATGTTACCTCTCTCTCCTCATTGAGCTGATTGTATGATGTCTTATCACCAAGGAATTGACCACAGAGTCCCTGAACAGTGAGAGCCAGGAAGGTAGAAGCGCAGTTCTGAACCAAGTGTCTAACACGTTGAGGAAATGAGAGCTGGCCATCAATTATCTGCCTGTGGAACAGGAAGGGCCTATCCAATACTTCTAAGTACATAATCACTGCCTCCACACTTTTTAATTAGCTCCTTTAGGCGGGAGAAAGGAATTCTTTCCTTATCGCCCAAATTAAGCATCTCTTCTACAAACAATCAATGTTTCATTTTCAAAACGGAAATGTTTCGATTTTAAACCTGCACCATAGAAATGTGAAGTAACCCTCAGTGGCCCAGACAAGCCACTTTCATAGCTGTTCCTCTGAACTGTTTCTTTCCTACAGAATCTTTGCCTTCAGACTGGGTTCAGTTTTTTAGCATCGTGTTAGGTGAGCCGCTACCACTAAAGATGCTCAGAACCACCCCATACCAAGGCGGTTTCTTCAGGTACCAAAATATCATGTCAAGTGTCTCAAAACTTAGCGTTTGCTGTGTCCTCCTGGTTTTTTGTAAGGCTGACATTGACCAATGGTGTTAATATGGGTGCGGTGGCTTGGGAGGCGTGTTTACCAGAACTTTAGGTATAAAAGGCTTTATCCCTAAGGTCACAGTATTAGGAAGCGATGGGACCTGTCGAAGGTGTGGTCTAATGGGAGGTGGTTTAGAGAATTTCTTCCTAGGGAAGGATTTACAATCTCTATTGCCTCTTCATTTGGGTCCTAGTGAGAAAGCAAAGTTTAGTTTTGCCAAAGGTCTCCTTGGGAAATCAATGAGTGTACTGGACTTACTTACAGAGCATGTGTGAGTGATTTGGGTGACCTCCAAAGCAGCTGCATGAAAAGTCTTCCCCAACATGGAGGAGCGCTTCCCCATACATAGGACTTCCTCGTGCATAGCCAGCAGATGGAAACCTTCCCTTAACTTTACCCAGCTTTTGTATGCTAGTTCTCCCTCTACAAGATCACATGCCATTAAGGCAATTACAGCTGGTTGAGAGGAGCAGCTGGTCACTCAGGTAAGGGTTCCATGACCCTCCCCATCTCTTATTCTTTGAGGGAATGTCAGCGTCAGCAGTCAACAAGCATCATGGCTGAACTAATGAAGATGCCAGCTGTTTGGTTCAGAAGGTAGTGCTATCCAAAAGAGGTTCCAAGAGTGCTATGCGTATGCCCTTGAAGAGGACCAGGAGACCCTCTTCTTTCTCTCTTTCCTGGAATAGAATGTATGTGGTTTGTTCTGCCACATGCCTTATGCCACCATCACCAGAGCCTAAATTATTAAGCCCACTTAATCTTTAACTGGAACCTTCAGAACAAGAACAACTAAAACATTTGTTTATGTTGAAGTTAATTTTCTCAGGTATGAAATTATAATGATGGGGGGGGAAGCCAACATTGCGATTCAGTCAAAGGATGAGCCCGTCAGCCTTAGCTTTCATTCACCTGTGCATTTATTCTCTCACACATCAACTCATATTTGTGGACCCCTTCACTAAGCATCTATTGACTGTAGCATCACTGCTATGTAGGTATTAGACAGACTTCAGGAAATGATGGTTTAGGTCATACAGACATGACCCCACAGTACCAGAGGTACCAACTAAAATATATTTTAGAGCCCACCCCTAGAATGCAAAGAATGGGTCTGAAGCCTCATCTTCTTCAGGCCTAAAAACAGTTTCGCCTTTTGCCTTTTGCCTTTTTGGAAGGCATTATGATGTATGCTAAGAATGGGTTAAAATCCAGACAGGCCCAGGTTTGAGTCTTGAAGTCTTGAATCTGTAATCTATCTCCTTACCATTTTGAGGAAAAGTTTTTTTTTTTTTTGAGCTTCAGTTTGCTTCTAAATGAAGTAATCATTTCTGCTTGTGGGGTGGCGTGAGAATTAAGGAGAAAACACACAGCATAATGATTGCCACATTTATACAAAATGTCGTCAGATGCTGCTTGCCTGCCCAGCTCCTCGTGCCTGAGATGGCTTGGCTCATCTACTATTACTGTAAATAGGTAGAAACCTTGTCACCCTGGTGCCAGAGAGCCACAGGACTTCCCTACTGGCAGTCCCCAGGGCAGCACCTCAAAGCCAGAATGTCTGGCTTGGTACCTCTCAACACCTGGTTGCTGGTACCTGGAGTGCCACTAGCTCTCCAGGGAGTGTGTTCTCCTCTGAGTTCTGCCATCATCCACTTTCATGACACCTTTAGCTCCCAGCAGAGAAGCCTGGTCTCACAGAATGGCTGAAGCACACACTCACTGGACTGTCACTCGAGGGATGTTATGTTCCATTGCCAAGCTCATGACTTTTGGGAAATCTGGAGCTTTATTATCCTGTATATGCATGGGGCCAGGGGAAAATTGGTTTAAGCTTTATGTGTCAGGGGCTTCTGTTTTGATGGTATTGAGCTGCATTTAGGTTTTACACATCCGTCAGATTTCCTAGGGTATAGATTTCTTAGAGATTTAAGTAGGGCCTTGAGAGATGGGGCTGAAGTGGGCACCACTGAGGTCTGGTTTCTTTGTTTGTTTTGTTTTTTTTTTTTTGTTGCTGCTGTTTTGGTTGTTTGTCTAGGTGAAGGACCCTGGGAGTGATATTTCTGCACGGTGGAGAATGTTGCCATAGACATACGTGTACAGACATTTGAAGTTAGTTTAGCTCTTTGGGGGATTTTTTGCTATGTTTTGTTTTAGGATAATTCTGAGTTAAAAAGAAAAAAAAGGTTGTGCCTCCTAGCTGCGTGGGCATCCGAGATAAGACAGCAAAGGTTGCCAGCAGTTATCCCCAAGCAGCCTAAAGCAGTGGATTAATTAATGTTAATAGACTCACTGTCAAGACTACACTCATTTCTAGTTCAGTTTCCTACTTCTGAGTTTGGGGATGTTTGCTATGAGCTGAGTGCCTGAGAAGATACCTGGTAAAGGGGGGTTTTAGGCGTGTCAAGCTTGTGGATCAGGATTTCTATAATGGTGACCCAGTACATGTGTGGACCACAACACTGTGTCACATGTCAAAAGGCTAGATGCCCCGCAAGAGTCTCTGCTATTAATGGAGCTCAATTCAAGGGATCAACATTTTCAAAAGATCTTGCTTTTATGTATGTGTGTATGCATGTCTGCATATGTGTAGACTCATGAGCATGTGTGTGTGTTTATGTGTGTTTGTCTGTCTATGTCTGTGTATCTGTGTGTGTGTGTGTGTGTGTGTGCATGCGTGCACTTGTGTGGAGGCTCAAGATTAACACCAGGTATCTTTCTTGACCACTTTCCATTTTATATACTGAAGCATGGTCTCATTGTGCACAAAGATCAATGTTTGGCTAATCTGGGTACCCAGCTTGATCCAAGGATATACTGTCTCCATCTCTAGGGCAGCTGGGACTGCAGGCAGGCCACTGTGTCTGATGGCTTTTACATGGGATTTGAACTTGGTCCTCATCCTTGCACAATAAGAACTTTGCCAGTTGATTCATTTCCCTAGGCTTGGGATTGATAGTTATATTAATCTAATTGCAGATTAATCTTACTAATCTCAGGATTTCCCTACAAGATTCATTTTTATGTCTCTGATACAGCCAAACCCTATTTCACACATTTAGTCCTGTATCCAACTAATATATCTTAGGTGCCTTGTGTGAGCAAGATATCTAGAAATGAAGAAATTATTTAATGCCTTCAAGTCAACCTCAAGAACCAATGGTCTACTAAAGGACCTGTGTGAGTACGACTTAAATACAATGGGGAAAATGACAGTGTCACCTCAGGTCATTTGTTGACGTAGAAAGGCCTGAGCTATATCTCGACAGGGCTTTGAATGACCGGAAACTTGGTCCCCTCCATACACACGAAGCCAGCAGCTTGGTCATTGCAGAGGCTTGCCTCTCTTACCCAGTTAGTTAGTTATCAGCAGGATTGCATTATCCTTAAGCATCGTCAAAGGTCTTTGACTAGCTTCTCATTCTCTTCTGGCCTTGCCCAATCTTAAATATCTTAAATCCTACTTTAACCTGCAATATTGTTCTTTACCCTCAAGAAGATACATAGAAGAATCCAGAAAATAATTGCCATGATTCTTTGTAAACTCCTTTTAAATTGGACCAGCATCACCAAAGGCTTCCATTGAGTACTGACTATTAATAAGGCACTTGAGTTTCCAATTGTTGCATGCAGTACTTACTAACTTATTAAAAATCACTGAATTTACTTCAATATCAATATCGTGCTGTCAATAAGTATGACAGATGACCACTACTACAGTCAGTAATACCTGGAAACGAGTTGTATGTTGCTATTGATGATGTAATATGCCATTTCCTACCAGAGCGTAGATTGATAGCTAATCTCACCCAACAACCATTTAGCTTCTTCTTTCTCAATACTTCTCATTTTTAACAATAGTCATGCTCATTTAAAAGACACACTTTTGCACAGATAAGAGACTTCATTCAAATCAGGGCCTGAACATATCAGACTTTAATGAACTCTCTGTTTGCTAAAAGATTCACGATTTGAACTCTGAGAAGTTTAGAAAATAATAATAAAGAACAATTCAGTAAAGGACCTATTTACGATGTTTGACATCTTTGGATTTGGGGCCTCTTAATACCACACAAAGTAAGAAGGTAAGACATAAACAGAAGCTGGATGTGGTGGCACACACCTTTAATCCCAGCCCTTGGGAGGCAGAGGCAGGTGGATCTCTGAGTTTGAGGCCAACCTGATCTACAGAGCGAGTTCCAGGACAACCAGGGCTATACAGAGAAACCCTGTCTCAAGAAGACAAAACAAAACCAGCAGGAAACCAGAGTCCATCCTCACACATATTTAGGTGGCTCGCTGGTAAACAATTATATTCTCTAAAATATTGAACCACGAGGAAAAGGGCACCACAGCCCATGAGGTAAGTGTTCAGACCTCTCATTGCAGGCATCAGGAAGAATGTTCCTTCCCTCCTGCTCACCTCTCCAAAGGTCACGTCAGGTTCCTCTTCCATGAAGGCTTTCAGCCCATGGCTTCTCTAATTGGCTTATGGTGGCTTGTCTGTTATCACCAAGTAGATTATAAATCCCTTCAGGAAAGATATGTCAATTAATTTCATGGCAGAGTCAGAATATTTCAAATTTGGAGGTAACCATAAGGGCAACACCAGGCCAGTGATGGTTACAACTTGCCCAGGGTCACAGAAAGTAAGATACTAGGGCAAAGGCTGGCCCTGGGTCCTTTCAGCCACCCACATCCATGATTTGTCATATGCTTTTAGCGGTGATTCCCATATTTGGAGACCAAGCACCATTAGTGAGTCCCATCCCAGCCTTGAAGCCGTTTGTGTTTATGTGCTAACAGCAAGCTTTACGAACAGCATAAAGCTGTCCCTTGCTTTAACTTGAAAATCCAGCATCTTGTCAGCTCAGGCAGCTTCCAGGAGTGGCCAGCAGGGGGAGCAGAATTTCAGGAAACTTTGGCAAAACTTCATACTTGGATTTAAAAAAAATAATAAAAACAGAGCCAAAGCATATGTGAAGGGAAGGAGCAGAAAGGAGGCTGGACTCGGCAGACTTGAGAGCCTTTACGTTTTTCTTAAGATCATGGTAGAAGCAAATGCACCAACTTTTCAAATTACATGACTTTCTATAACTCTCACTGTTAACTTATAAACCACCAGGCAAATTTCTATTAAGTCTGAAAAACCAGATGCCTATACCAATAATGACTTTGCTTTAAAACAAACAAACAAAACGCTCCTTTTATTGTTGCTGTGCTTTCTCCAGACGGAACAAACGCACCCTTCTGTTAACAGGTCACCTTCCGGCACAGATCACTAAGCACAAGAGTAGAGCTGTGCTCGACTTGGAGAAATGTCAAAGCAAGTGAGAGTCATTTATTCCTTAGCAGCAAATATTGTTCTCATTTGATTATAAAGACAATTTCCGTTATATGAGATGGCTGAAGAATGTTTAATCAGTTGAAGAATCAGGCTCATTGTGAGCCCATCTAGTTGACTGAATCATAGAATATGTGTATCTGTTATGGCCATTTTATGTATTCAGCCGTGTGTGTGTGTGTGTGTGTGTGTGTGTCTGTCTGTCTGTCTGTGTGTATGTGTACACACTTGCCTGTGCATTTGAACATAGAGGCCAGAGGTCAACATCAGATGTCTTCTTCCATTGCTCTGTACTTTTATTTGTTGAGACAAGGTCTCACTGAGTTGAGCTCAGCACTTCAGCTAGACCAATTGGTCAGCGAGCTATCAGGAGCTTTCTACCCTGCTCCTCCCAATGCCAGGCTTATAGGCCTGCACTGGCTTTTTACATAAATGCTGGGGAATTGAACTCAGGGTACGCATGCTTAAATAGCAAGTACTTTGTCTACTGAGCCATCTCTCCAACCCTGGCTACCAGCTTTTATTAATCAGCTATTATGTGTCATGCTGAGTGCCAAGGTAGAGAGTAGACGTTAGAATTGGACCCAGCTGGGTTCATGTTCTACTTTAGCTGCCTACTAGCTTGAGAATTGAGACAAGGTTTCTAGCCACGTTGTCTTTGATTTCCTTTCCATTGAAATCAGAGGATAATTGTGGAAAGTAGATAACAAAAAACACTTTAGAAACTTATTGTCTACCTGAATCGGGCTGCCTTTACTGATTGTTTTATTTCCATCATCATGGTAACCCTCGTCATCATCCTCTTCTGGGATCGCCACCTGTTGCAGGACAGTGTTTTTAAGGCAGGGTCCTATTTAACACTTCATGAATTGGGTTCAGAGATGGAGTGATTGGAAGGGGACACAAGCTTTAGGGAAGCCATTGTCCAAAGTACAGTTAATTAGGAAGACACTCTTGGCACTTCTTCCCTTAAGTCCCTGATCCTCTTCTGAAAGGTCACATTAGCTCCTGTTTCTGCTCTATGACACCACAAGGGTTGATGACTGGCCAGTCTTTCTTCTCTGTTGCTAAGTACAGAAAGAAAATTAACCCCTTTCATCCCGGGGTAGTAAAAAAACGGTCAGACTCCAAATGTGGCAGACATATTCCTTCTGAACCCACTCTCGCTCTCAAGCCTGCCACCCAGTGACTGGGCTGGTAGACATTCCCAAAGCTAAGTTCTATTTTTATCAGTACCACCTTGTCCCCAAAGCCTTACTCCTTATACTGTCTGTGTGCTACTGAGAGGGTTGGAGAACTTGGTCTATGTGTGGCAGCTTCAGCTCTGGAGGTTTCCATGTGGCAGTTTCTTTCTCCACCCCTGTGAGGTTTATCTCATGAGTCTCCACACCAGTAGAACATACTTACTTTTCAGGCCACACAGACTAACACGGGTGAATCCTGGCCTGCCTGGATGGGCTTCAAGTCCAGCAAAATCTAGCAACAAAAACAAAAAAAAAAAAAGCCCTGTCCTGAGTTTTTATAGTATACTCAAGTACCTCATGATGACATTTCAGGAAACAATGACCGACAGGTAAGACAGTGACCCCATGAAATGATTATATACTGCCTAGTGGTATTGAGGAGTACACTCCATAGTGTTCTTAGGAGATACCTCTTCTGAGAAAGCCATTGCTCATAAGCTCCACGGGCTACTATGAAAAGAACCACCACCATCCCATGTCCCTACCGCTAGCACATGTCTCCAGGGCCTTGCTTTCTATAACAGCTGGCCACTGCGTTCACACTGTCCATGACACTTTAATCATTAAAGCATAGCTGTACAAAAGAATGCTTAATTTTTTCCCTCATTGTTTTGTTTGTTTTTGAGACAGGGTATTGCTATATAGCCCAAGCTGGTCTGGAATTCATAATCCTTCAGCCTTGGCTTCTTGAATGTTGAAATTACTAGCCCTACCACATCTGGATTCTTAAAAATTTCAAATAGGCCAATTTCTTGGACTTGAAGGTAAGACTTTAGGATAAGCATAACATTCTATTACAATAAAGTCAAGACTCCAGTGATGTGGGTTCCTCATAAGTGGTCTCTCTCCCTTCTGCTATGAACATCCCATCTGATTCCATGCTGGTGATATTGTGGAAGTGGTAACCTAGTGATGCCTTCAAGAGCTGTGGATGCTTGCTGCTCTTGCGAAGGACCCTGTTTAGGGTCATAGCATTCACACTGCGACTCAAAACCATAACTCCAGTTCCGGGCCCTCTTCTGGATACTGTGAGCTCCTGTACGCAGAAATTCATATGGGCATGTATGTGCACATGAGCATCTCTCTTTCTCTCTCTGTCTCTCTCTGTCTCTCTCTGTCTCTCTCTCTCTCTCACACACACACACACACAAGAAAGAGGGAGGGAGAGAGTTTGTTTTAAAGCTATAAGGATATAGGGTATAGGTTAGATCAGAGTTCATCAAGTTTCCCATTACCTAGACAACTGGGTAAATCACAATAGACGGTATCAGAGGCTTCCTTTGGCATCTTGAATGATATATAACTTGGGTTCTTGGCAGCATTAATTTAGGAAACAAAGGAATTCAGAGAATTCTATTTAGCTACTCGTTCTTTCAAATAGCCCCACTTTTAGTTCTCTGATAGTTTAATGGAAAAAAAGGGAGAAAAGGAAGGGAGGCTGCAAGGGATGTGGGGAGAAGATGGCGTCTTCCAGGCCCCACTGTGAACACCAATGACTCTGCAGTGGAAGCAAGAGAAAGCAGACCACAAATGCAATAAGTCTTCCCTCTGCAGTGAGCACAGAACAGGAGAAGTTGATCCTAGGGGCCAGGTGACACAGTCATCTGATGAAGCAGAACAGAGGAGATGCTGCTCCCGTCAAAGCACACCCCCCAATTCCAACACCTCACCCTGTTCTGACTTGCCTTATTTCTTGTTGTATAGAATGCCTTTATTTGCGCACTGATTCCTTGAGCTCCATAATGGACTTTAGCTGTATTTTGCACGTGGCAGTCATGATTACCAGCCAAGACCCAAGCATTAAGTATACGACAAGCTGTCCACAAGAGGAGTAGAAGACCAGGCCTGAGGGGATGGCTCAATGGATAAAACATTTGCCATACAAGCCTGACAGCCTGAATTCAGATCCCCAGAACCCATGTGGAAGCCAAGCACAGGTATAGCATATGTAAGCAGTCCCGTGGAGCAATGAAGGATAGAGACAGGAGACTTTGTAAACGCATGGACTGTCTAGCCTGCAAGTACAGTTATAGTATATGTAAGTGTCTATAATCCCAGCAGTCCCATGGAGAAATGAAGGACAAAGATGGGAGACTGTAAATTCATGGACCGGTTAGCCTGAAAAATACAGGGTATGTAATGAAAAAGGCTTTGTCTCAAGGTAAACGCTTCCTGTCTTACCAGTCTGCCTCTGTTACAACTCCTGGAGGAAGTTTGACATTGTAATGTAGATCATGGCTCTCATCAGGTGCATGGTAGCACAGTGAATTGATTCAAGGGAGTTACTGGGCGAGAAAATTAAATGTTTTCTCATGTTATTCATTACTTTTCTTATTGCCATGACCAACTACCTGACAAGAAATGACTTACGGAAGGAAAGGTTTATTATGACTCACAGTGTCAGGGAGTTAAGTCCATCGCAGAGGAAGGCGCATGGTGGCAGGGGACCCCATGGTAGTGGCGCTGTGAAATTGACACCGCTTACCTCCTCAGATCCGCGTGCAGCAGGAAGCAGAAAGATAACACACAAACCAAGATACCTGTGCACAGTCAGACGCCTGCAGTAGAGAGGTGAGCCAAGAACGAGGGAAGAGTGACCGGGCAAGGAAGCAGTGCAGAAACCGCCTGTCCATGTGAGAGCTGGGCTGGGACCCAGCTTGAGAAGAGCAGGCCATTTGCTAACACTAAAGAAGGCTGGGCTCGCTTAGGCTTGAAAGAGAAGCAGAAAAGTGAGCATGACAGTGTCCCCAAGAGTGTCAAAATGTCCCCTGACCCAGCATGTCCCAAGGTCTCCTCCTGCAGGCTGCTTATGCTTAAGTAGGGACTCTATGACAGACATGGCTAGGTACCTTTGGTACCGGAAGGCTGATCCTCTCCTAGGGACCAAGCACTTTTTTGTGTGATGTGGGAGAACCAGATGTTCCCAGTTTGAACAAGGTTCATTTAGTATGATTCTGTGTCTGTTGTTTCTTTACTCTGTCTCGTGAATCCTCCTGCTTAAGACAACTCTGATGACTCCCCAAGAAAAGTGTTCCAGGTCCTATTTTGGAAAGGTCATATGTGAGAGCCAAGAAGAATCAGCCTCCTTTGGGGGTGAAAGAGCTCAGAGTTAAGGATTTTTTTTTTGTCGTTTTTTTTT
>LOEQ01002204.1:299291-311349 GCA_001685075.1 Bramus lutescens | reverse complement strand
TGTTTAAATGAATACAATTTGTGTGTTGTTATTTCGGGGAATAAGCTAGCTGTGAGGGACAAAAAGCAGGCCTGCGCTCCCCTATCACTACACACATGCAAATATAAATTTTAAAAATTCTACTTCTAGAAATCTATACATATAAGAGCAGGAATGAGAAAGACTCCATTAAAGATGAATGACAAAGGGCATTTATTTAAAACTTAAGAAAATCTTTTACCTAATAAATGGACTTTTATTTGTAAATAAAAAAAGATGAATGACAAAATGTGTGTCATTTGTGTGCAGATGCCTGTGTGCATGTGTGTAGAGGCCAGAGGGTGACATGAGATGTGCTTCTCTATGGTTCCATACTTTAGTTTCTGAGACAGGCTCTCTCATTGAACCTCAAGTTTACCATTTCAGCGAGACTAGATTGCCAGTGAGTTTGAGGGATGCTTCTGCCTCAGCCCCACAGCCATGAGATTCCAGGTGCACCACACCTGGCTTGTGATTCCAGGTGCACACCACCACACCTGGCTTGGGATTCCAGGTGCACAGCATCACGCCTGGCTTGTGATTCCAGGTGCACACCACCACACCTGGCTTGGGATTCCAGGTGCACAGCATCACGCCTGGCTTGTGATTTCAGGCGCACACCAGCACACCTGGCTTTGTATGTGGGTGTTGGGGACTGGATTTGGGTCCTCATGCTTGCATGGTAAGTACTTTGCCAACAAGTCATCTCCCCAACCTCCATGGCTGCATTTTAAATAGACAATTAAACCAATTAAAGTAAAACTGAAATTTTTTTCAACTGCTGATTAGAAACCAACTTGGTTAAGCCAGGAATGATGCGGCTGGATGGATTTCATTGCGGCAGTTCCTGGAGAGACTCTCTAAAATAACAGTCACCGGTGATACGTTCTGTCAGCCCTGTCCAGTACCTTGGCCAGGTAGGCACATTTGGCTACCAAGCACTTAAACAGGACCAGCACAACTAAACCTTACAGTTTAAAACATTTATTTTAGACATGGTCTCATCGCACAGCCCTGGCTAGTCTGAACTCACCGTGTAGACAGGCTGGTTGTGATCTCATGGAGATTTACCTGCCTCTGCCTCCCTGGTGCTGGTACTAATGCTGGCCTGAGGTTTAATCCTAATTCTTCTACATGTAAATACCACAGGGGAGTAGGGGCGACTGGGCTGCTTCAGATTTAAACCAGGGACTTATTACGATCCACACCAGTTTCCACGGCTGACAATAGTACCTTTTTACAGGCGAGTCTGAAACCCTGTTTGTCCCTAAAGTGAAAAGCAGCCTGGCAGTGCCCCCAAGTGGATATAAAATATTAGCTCTGCTACTATTTTTTTTTATGTAGTTAGAAAAATGGGTTTGGGTGGGATGAAAGTTTTATTCTGCATCCCAGACTGGCTTCAAATTTCTGGCTAGCATCCTGCCCCAGTGTCCAAAGTGCTGAGTTTCTAGGCTTGCACCACCATGCCAAGCTGTCCTCTAATTTTTGCCTCACTACGAAGTTTCAGTAAAACTTAGCACTAAATCTTTTTAATTGCATTGTGCATTATAGTTATTTATCCGAATCCCAAAGATAAAAATACAACCTTGAGTGTGAAATTCTATTTTTTAGGTTTTAGAAAAATGCATTTTTTTCTTCTGTATCAATAGCTTGAATTTAATATCTTCCTTTTAAGTAAAGCCTGGATTACTCTGAGAGTCAGCTATCTCTCCAGTCTCCATCGGAAAATCCCAAGAGTATGATCTGGCCACTCACCAAACTCCACCGAACCTAGAGCTAACAGCCAACCTGGAGGCCATACTCATCCTTCAGGGTCCACCCTGCACTCCAGAGGCCCCTTCCTTTCAGATGGACTTCTTTTCTCCAAGTCTTTTTGACAGTGACTTTTCCCCCCTCACTAATAGTCCTTTGGGTGTGCCTTGGACCAGCTATTACTCTGCTGAAAGCCGTTTCGGTTGCTTCTAAGTCTTGACTGTAGCTGCTATAAACATTTCTGTGCAGGTTTTTGTATGATGTCAGTTTTCACCTATTTTTCATGGGTAGAAACTACATCTAAGAGTATTTAGAGTTGTAAGCACCCGCCATGCTCCGTGTTCTATCCTGGCACTAAACATGCATTCTCATGGCTGCCCGCCCTCACCAGATTTGATGTCTGGTCATTGTAACAAGTATATGGTGCCATCTTCTTTTAATCAACACTTCCTTGAAGCTTATGAGCTCTATATATTTGAAGTAACAATCCTTTCCAATGGGTCTCAAATAGTTTCTCCTGTTATGTGACTTGTTTTACTTCTCAATTCATCCATTTTCAACCACATTTATTAGTTTTCAGGCTTTTCGCTTTTAAGTTTATGTAATAAATAACTAGTGGGCTTAAGCTACAGTTCTGTAAACCCACTCATGTAGAAAACATGGTAAAAACCCGATTTTAAAATTAGAAAATTACCCTTTAAGAGGCTCTTTGTAAATACCACTAATCTTTAAAGGTTGTCTTGAAATAACTGTACTTGTAACCTTTTAGAATGCTCATCCTGTCGTGAGTGGCAAATATCTCATTGGGAAAGGCACCAACACCTCGAAGTAGCACCTGTGCTAAATGACTTATTCTAAACCTTAGCATGGAACATAAACAATGCCCTTTTAAATTCAACTAAGAAGAGCACTGACCTGGGTGCACAAATCCCCCAAGCATGTGTGCATGTCAACTGGTGTGCATGAGCAAAGTCAAATGTGCCATCGACACCCTTCTGTTTACTGATCTCGTGAACTCTTAATTTCAATGGTGTAAGCTGGTGTTTGATTAGAAAATTGTAGTAAGCTTTCTTGTTTAGACTGCCAGCCCACTAATAACGACATGGAGTCTTCTTATTAATTATGAAAGCTCAGCCTTTACCTTAGGCTTGTCCCCAACTAGCTCTTATAACTTAACCTGTTTATCATGTGGCGTAACCTCTCTTCCAACTTGCACCTCCTGTTTCCTCTCCATCCACCTTTTCTTCTTTCCAGAGTCTTCTCTTTCTCCTGAAGTCCTACCTAACCTCCTGCCTAGCGATTGGCCACTCAGCTTTTTATTACACCTTCACACAGTGTACAAATATCCCACAACAGAAAATGCCTTGACGGCTTAATATTCTCTACTTATGTGAGTTGAACAAAGGGATATTCTATAACAGAGTGTTCTGAATGTTAATTTCTTTCTTGTGAACATACTTTGGAGCTTACTGAATGCCATTATTATAGATTATAGAGTATAGCCAGTTTTAAATGGAAAGGACTTCCTTTAGGCATTCTCTGGCAAGCTTGTGGAGGCTGAGCTATTGCCAATGATGTGGGAACATGATAGCCTTAATTAGGGAAATTAGGACAAGGGAGTATACCCTCTCCTGGGTCCAGGTCTTAAGTCTACAAATTCATACACACACACAAAAAAAGAATTTAGATGGTGGAAAAATTCTTGTTTCAATGAGGCAGCAACTTTCCCATATGAGTTCAAAGTTGGAGCCAGAAGTGGAGACCTGGAGTCTCCTTGCTTGATCCTAAACGCACAAAGTAAAGAAGTCTCATTTCCCCGCAGCACTGAGTAGTCCTGTGTTCAGCATAGCCCAGATTCTAACTGCATTGACCAGGCTTCTCCCAGGTGACAATTGCCGCCCCCATTAAGTCTGTTAGCTGAATGGGGCCTGTAACCAGGTCAAAACAAGGAGCGTGAGCACGCACTGCTGGGGACTGTGTAGGTCGGTTCTTAATTGTTTTCTTGAGTTTTGGTCTTCCATTTTCCATATATCTTTAGTAAGGTAAGATCTGCAGGTAAGCAGCCTTGAAATGAAGTATCTACCAAAAGTTGAGTCAGATATAACACAGTGAATGCTAAGCTTGGTTCACGTTTCCCAGATGGTCTGTTTAATGGAAGAGGGATCTTCATTACTAAGCATTCTTTTGGGCTCATCCTCTCATATGATTTTAAAGGCCATATACATGTAAACAAATCCAGGTCTGTATACCATTTAGATTCAACTCTTGAGGTCCAGATTTACACATTTAATTAACTACTTGATATCTCCACTTCAATGTTCATAAAGACATCTCACACTCAAAATGCAAAGTAAAATTGGCCTTTATCAACATGTTTTCTAGGCCAGTCCTGAAACCATATATTTACACTGGTAGGTGGAGACAGGAGGGTTGAGCAAAACCAAACCTGCTCCCTGAAATTCTTAGCATCTCAGCAGATGACAACTAAACTTAAGTGTCTGTCAGAAGCAATGTAAGTGGTTTATGTTGGCCCCATCATGGTGAAGCGAAGGGATCTGCACACGCTTAGTGTAGGGCAGGGGAGCTGGCACCACTGCTGACTCAGATCTGAGTCAGCACTCAGCAAACGTGGGTTGGAAGCAGGGTGGACTGTAACCCTCAAAACATTTGCCTTCCCATGACCCATCTCTATCAGCCATGTACCGGACTCTAAAGGTTCCATAGCTTCCCGGAAAAGCAACTCTTGGTAGGGACCAACTTCAAACACATAAGCCTGTGGTGAGCATTTCATATCCAAACCACAACACTTCTGGTTACTCAACTCTGAACTCTTTGGTTATCCTTAATCCTTTTTCTTTCATCTAGTTCATCAGGAAAGGTTTGCCTATTTCTAAATACACCTATAGGCTGACTGCTGCTTGCCACATCCGTGCTACCAATCTCATCTTTTGCCTGTAGCAGTTAATGACGTCCTAATTGGTCTTATCCAGGTCTACTTTTTCTCCCTTAGCTTGTTCCCAGGCTGTGGTTGTGTTTTAAAACCAGCCACAGTAAGATAATGTCAGTCCATGTTTCAAAACTCTATGATGACAGTTTCAGTCTTGACTAAAAGCCAATGTCCATAACAAATGGTCTACAAACCTGTGTGTTCTGGTCTTCCACCCTGTCCTCATCATTAATGGGGGATTGCTGGGGGCCGGAGGAAGATAAGAGTTATAGAGACATAGAGAGACAGAAAGATAAATGATAGAGGCACTATTTCTGTGAAGGGACACCATGACCACAGCAACTCTTACAAAGGAAAGCTTTTCATTGGGCCTGGCTGTTTCAGAGGTTTATCTGTCATCAGCATGCTGGTATGCATGGTGCAGGATAAGTAACTGAGGGATCTACATCTAGACCTGCAGGCATGCATGGTGCAGGATGAGGGATTTACATCTGGATCTGCAGGCAGCAGGAAGATACTAGGATTGGCTTGAGCTTTTGAAGCCCCAAAACTCACCCCAAGTGACACTTTCTCCAACAAGGCCACACCTCCTAATCCCTCTCAGCTGGGCATGTGGAGGTCATTCTTATTCTAATAGGAACAAACCACCACCGGGGGAGGGGCAAGTAGAATTTTAGAGACACCCAGGAGCCATATTCCTCTTTGGCCGGCCATTTGGCAACTTCATTTGTGTCCATGCTTTTCTTTATAGTGTCAGGAACCCAGAATATTTCCAGTGTTAGGTCTGCCTGCTTAGAACCTACAAAGCTACAAAGCCTCTTCATCCTGAAATAGCTCAGCAGTACTCAACGTCAGGGTAGAACTCTGCAGGGAACTTGTCTTCAAGTACTTGTCTGGAGCTTCACAGTCCGTTTACTAGAAAGAGGCTCCTCTGAGCAACTCAAGAGTGTTTAGCCTTGAGGCCAGGCTACTCTGAAAGCTTATGAGGTCTTGGAATGAATGCCCCATCAGCACTTCCAGGACTGTAGTAGGATCTCCCTTTTACTATGGCTGGAAAAATAGGGTATAAAGAGCGGTGTCTCCCAAGGGTTAAGGGCAAGGACACCAAAACCATTCTGTAGGCTAAATGCCTGCATGAGACATGTCAAAGTCCACAGAACGTACCTTACATGCATTGTGGATTTTCAGTCATGAATTGCCACAAAAGGAAACACTGTGCTATGGGATTTTGATGTTGGTAATGACAAAAGTAACAGCAGCCTGTGAGAGAGGGTAAAGGACACCTAAGAGTTCTGTTTTCTTGTGGGCTGAAAACTGCTCTTAAAAAAGGAAATCTATTTCTTAAAATATATTATTTTAGAAATTAATACTATGTTAATGCAAAGCAAAGTTGAGTATCAATATTTGGAAATATTTGAGGGAAGTATTCAGAATTCTGGTTTGGAAATAATTGCACATTATACTGTGTGTGATTCTTGGATTCTTGCAAGGTGCTGGGTTTGATCCCCAACATGGGGGGAGGAGTGGGGAACAGAAGAAAGAAAGACAGGCTCACACACTGAGGCCACATTTATAATAATCCATTATCAAAAAGTACTCAATAATGGCATGCAACTATAACTCTACAACTATACCACGGACGTCACAATAGTCTGGATACCAAAACCCATATGTATTATTAAGCATCAAAGGCAGAACTGAAAAAGCCATGTGCAGGCTGAATACTATAGATGGCATCAGGGCCACAGATAATTAGGAAACTATTTACAATCTTTTTGTTGGTGGTGGTGGTTTGTTTAGTTTTGGCTTTTTTTTTTTTGCTGCTTTTGCTTTTTTTTGAGACACCATTTCTTTTGTTTCCCTGACTGTCCTAGAACTAGCTCTGTAGACCAGGCTGGCCTTGAACTCACGAGATCCGCCTGCACCACCCAGACCTACTTACAATCTTAAACCCTTTGGAAATTTAACTGATACACTTTATTTACTAAGGTCTATTCTTACTCCAGTTCTAAGAATTTTGCTATCATGCCAGTAACACATTAAATTAAAGAAAACTGTTCTACAACTTGGGGACTGTGGTGTCCCTCAAGCTTTATTTACACGGGTCTTCAGAATAAGAAGTCCTCTTTATTTACAGAGATCGTCAACAGTCCAGAGTCCCCGCTCCATGTGAAATGTTACCAGACAGATTAGATTTACAGAAAAGCATAAAACAAAAGCACAACTATATAATCTAATACAGTGCCATTAGTGGTTAACTTTACAATTTTCTTAGAGGATAATTTACAAAGATTTTTACTGAAAAAATTCAGGCAAGTTTGTTTCCTAAGGTAGATTTCTATGGCGACTCAAGAGTACAGCAGACGGACAGATTTGTTTTTGGTTTGTGAGTAGCTGTACATCAATTTCCTTCTGCCTTTTTGTTAAATGTCTTGGATGATGAAGAATCTTGACTTTCACCACAATTATAGCGTTCATAGAGAGTCTGAAATAAAAACATAAATCTGTTTTTTCAACATTTTAGCTCAATGTATTACTAAATTAGTAAAGATTGTGATGAATTCTAAATATAAAGAAATGCAGCTCAACCTTTCCATAAGAGAATTATAACACAATCAGCATATATGCAAACCTGCAAGACCACCGCAAGCCCCTTACTTTTCCTGAAAACTTACTCATAAATTCCTACATAAATATTCATTAGGAAACAATATATAATCTCAGAAGTTATTTATACTAATGAACAAAGGCATTAAAATTATCATGTAAAGAATCCTATAATTAGGTTCCCTTGTCCCTTAGTGTACCTCTGAAGGGCTGGTTAGCAGGACTCCTACCTGACAGACGCTCCAGTCCCTTACAGAATGGGCATACTATTTGCATATATGTACACACATCTTTCTGAATATTTTAATTCACACTTATAATAACTAATACAATTTCCTGCATTTTTTACAGAATAATAACAAGACAGTAGGTATAGTCCAGTACACATAAATTATTTTTCAGAATGTTTTTGATTTGCGGTTGACTCTAGACATGGAACCCACGGATATAGGGGGCCACTGTATTATTAAAAGTGAAGAAAAGACTGAAGACTAGTCAACATCTAACTTATGAAGGTGACAGATATATTTGCCATTAAGTAATATAAAATCTTAGTGACGGAGTGATTAATTCACCTTAATTTTACTCAAAAGAACATTTTGAATAACATACTGGTATGAACTTAAAATATGGAGACATGAAATAAAAAGCAATAAATATAAAGACATTTTGTTCAACTTAAACACCCCAAGGATATTGTTTCAGCCATCAGTATCTGAGAAAAAGTCTAAGAATCCACGAATATATACAGTATAGAGAATATATAATAAATTCATTCAAGATGGGCCCACATTAGCAATATAGGTTGACTTGATCCTAATCCAGAGAACAAAGTATTGTTATTTCAAATTTCCATAATTTTATATTATGATTCAAATATCTAATTTGTAATAGCTTGGTAACTAATCTAATTGATAAGCAATCATAGATATTAGAAATTACAAAAGTATTTGATGGCAATGAGATCAAATATCACCATGGATCTGAGTATGGTGTCCCATACTTTTATTCCCAGTTCTCCAGATACAGGGGGGGCAGGTGAATTTCTGCCAGAGTTCGAGGCTAGTCTTGATACACACCCTAAGGTCTAGGCTACAAAGACTGAACAGTGAAGTACTATCTCAAAACAAAACAAACAAACAAACAAAATCAAACCTCAACCCAACAGTGGATAGAGAAAGTCCCAGGAAGCTGGCAAGCATGAGATGTGCTTTGGGGAATGTACCAACTGCCACAGAAGCTATTGCACATGATAAATATTGTCATTTTCCTAAGGCTGCACTACAAATTGACTAGAAGAGATGATTTCTAGAGTTGTGCTAAGAATGCTGAGACAGTCTAAAGGATAACCTATTTATTCCAGCTGGAACCCCAAGAACAATAACAACACAAATCAGAAAGATTTACACTCGTAAAACACGCCCAGAAACAGTAAGTACCAAATCGCAGAAATGTATTTCATCATAGATGTGAACAGTTAACTTTAAGTATCTAACTCACTTCATTAAAACACCCAGAATTAATGTAGATGAACTTACTTTGACAGTCTTCAAGATGGAGCTAGGAGAATTTAGAGCAACAAGTTGACTCAGAGCGTATTTCATTTCATCATTGGTTTTCCTAGCCGCCTGGCTGCCTGTACAAGGAACAGAATCAACAAAGTGCTAGTGCTGATAAGAATATTGTGAGCTCATTTGAAAATACACCTTCTGGCCAAGTACATGGCTGTAATTCCAGCCCTCGGGAGGCTGAAGTAGGAGTTTGAGGCAAGACACCTCCACCCCACCAAAACAAACAAATGAAAAATCATATTTTGGAGGCTGGGTAAACAGATCATGAATTCAAGGCCATTCTGTCCCCAAAACAACAAAAAGATGTACACCCTACTTAGTGAGTTGTACACTAATGAGCATTATTGTAATTTATTTCAATCCCTTATGTAAGATATGTAAGATTATATAAGGAAGTTTAAAAAGGCTTTTATTATTAAGCAAAATATTAACTTCCTTGAAGAAGTCAGGCTATAAGGGAGTGGCCAATTTACATTCTGGTTTTCAATAGTTAACACACTATTCATTCATGTTGGTAATCTAGAAAATAGTAACCTTTAAGGAAACAGTACCTGAATGGGGTTGAATGTGAACATACGGATGTGCGAGCAGCTCAGGGATGGATATCCTCTCTTTAGGGTCCCTTACTAAACAGCGCTAAAGAAAAAAACCAAAAAGTTTTCATACACAAGGCTGACAAATTAGCTTTCCAGATGACATCACACTACAGAAGCTGCACACCAGCCATCTATTGAGACAACAGTGAGAGAGAGGCTTTCTGAATCACCTGCTAGAAATTCCCAACACCTTCCATGGAGAGCACGCTTTCAAACAGCGTCCGTCCACCAGGAAGTCCTTTCATTAGACTACATTAAAGACAGCTGAACAACTCCCACCACGTCAACCATTTCCTTTAAACAAACATGATTAGGAGACATCTTTCTACACCCCCATACTGTTAATGTTACCTTTAGCACATCTTGAAGATCTTTTTCTGGAATATCAGGAAATTCAATTTCATGATTAGGGTCAATTATGGCATGTAGTTTAGAGAGCTGATTAATGATATGCTGGAATGGTGTTTTCCCATAAGTCATATAGTACAAAATGCACCCCAAAGACCAAACATCACTTCTGGGGCTTATCTAAGTAGGAGAAGCAGAAAAAGTTGCTTTATTTTAAAAGAAAAGGTAACATAAGAATATTATATATCTGTAATCCTGATTATTTAGTAACACTTAACATTTCAATGAATATCAAAGTGTAAGATTATGCTTACCCAACACGACAAAACATCTTTTCCTAGTTTCTAACTTTAAACCTTTGAAAAACTCAAAACTATTTTAAAGGAAATAAATTCTTGGCATCTTGTGAAAATATAACACTAAAAATATAACATACCTATAAATTTGAATCTACTTATTTGTTCCAAAATAATTACACTGTAATACATTTGTATCTGAACTCACAATATGTACGTATTTTTAAAAGGTTGTTTAAATTGTACAACCCTAATCAGAGTATAAACCACTGAAACAGGCTGGACGGAGTCAGGGGCAGATCACTCACATGACATGCACAGAACCCCCAAGTGAATCCCCAACAGCAAAAGTAAGATAAAGCATATTGCCATGGGTATTAAATAAATAGAACACAGTAAATCAAAGAGAAGTTTCTTTTTCCTTGCAGGTTTATTTATTTCTATTATTTTATGTATATGTGTACCTGAGTTCTGGGAACTCAGCCCAGGTTCTCTGCAACAGCAGCAAGTACTCTTAACTGCTGAGTTACCTCCTCAGGAGTTTCTGAGTACTTACTAATAAGTATCATTCATTCTCCCCCAGACCAACACTATCAAACGTTCACAGTGTTAAATCACATTAGGAATAATCACAGCAACAGGAAAATGGGAAGGAAAAACAAACACAGACATAAACTTTCCACAAAGAATAAATCTAAATCAAATGATATAGAAAGTTGGTGAAGGCTGGGGAAGAAAAAGAAATGGACATTCAAAACCTATTTAGTTTAAGAAATGAAAGTAAAGTAGAAACTACAATTCAATTAGGAAATGAGAGCAAAACATCACATAAAGAAAAGGGAGCAGTTTTAACCATGATAAACAATATTACCAATTAAGGGAAGAGATAAACTTAAAAAATAAAAATTATGTATGTGCATGTGTGCACGCGTGACACGTGTATGATTGTCCACAGAAACCAGAAGAGGGCATTGAATCCCCTGGAGCTGGTGTTATATGCAGTTGTGAGCTACCCAACATGGATGCTGGGAACTTAACTGTCTTTTGCAAGAGCAGAACTTGCTCTTGAACACTGAGCCATGCTAGGATGAATTTTTTAAAATGTTACTGTATCATGAAGGCTGAGTCAGGTGTGGTGGCGTACATCTGCAATCCCAGCATTTAGAAGTTAAGATAAGTGATTTGAGAATTCAACGCTAGTCTAGACAATATAAGGAGAGAAACTATGTCTCAAAAATTGAGAATGGAGTAAAGAGAAGGGAGGGTGGGGAGGGGGAAATTTGCCACTGCATATTAAATCACTGAGCTGACAATTGAAAAAATTATAATCTCTAGATATAATTCAAAATCTTAAAGTAAAAAAGGCAGATTCTAACTGAAATTACAAACCTTAGAAACAAGCATTTAAAATACTATAATAAACTCTGCAAATAATAGCCAAATTAAAACTCAGTAAACCTTTCATCTCTTTAGAAGAAAGGTGATGTTACGGAGCCCACAGTCGTTAGCCTCTTGATTCCCTCACCTTAGCTTCCCAGCGCTGGATCACAGGCTCGCACCACCACAACACCCAGCTAAATCAGCAGCTTTAATTCAAGTACAAACACTAAATTTAAAACAATTATGATTTAAATTAAGAAGACGGGAAAATAACCAGGGTACCTAGGAGAGGCAGCTCAAGAGGCAAACACAAGATCCCTAGGTTAAGTTCCCTGCATTCCTACCCAAAAGAGTGAAAATATTTAGCTGGGCAGTGTCAGTGGTAACTCAAGCAATGTAGTTCCCATCCCATATAATGCCACCACTCCAAGAAGCCAACGCAGGAGACTCGCCTCAAGTGCAAAGCCAGTCAAGGGTTCAAAATTGGACCCAGCCTTCAAGCAAAAGTCACAGCAAAAAAAACACACAAAGGCAGCAAAAAAA
>LOEQ01002204.1:282214-299285 GCA_001685075.1 Bramus lutescens | reverse complement strand
AAACAGAGAACATGGAGAGCACAAATAACCAAACACCTAACAAAGACAAAAACACAAACTGGAAAGTAAAATAAAACAGAAGTTGTGAATAAAATTAATATCTGTTTTTTTAAGTTCAACAAAACCATGAGAAGTCTGAAGAAAACTTAAAAGGCAGCAAATATAAATCAGAGAAGAAATCAGAAGGCAAACAATTATGAAAACAGCTTTATAAAATAAAATATTCAACAAGGTTTTACAAGCTGGGCTGGGGAGATGGTCTGCTCAGTGGGAAAGCACTTGCTGCCCAAGCGTGAGGGCCTGAGTTGAGATTCCCAGAATCCTATGAAGTCAGGCATGGCAACCCAGGGCAAGGCGGGAGTGGGAGCCAAAAGAAACCTCCAAAGCCTGGGGATCAGCTAGCTTGCTGTACACCTGGGCACACAACAACAACAGAAAGACTATTTCCAACAGGCTGGGTGGTGACAATAGATACCCAAAGTCACCCTGTGCCATTTATGTATGTGATGTGCTATGGCACAAATGTGCCCACACTTAGGACATAAATGTGCACACACACACACACACACACACACACACACACACACACGTGTGGACCAGCATAGGCATGGACATATAAATACAGACATCATACAGGTTCTCTGAATCCCTAAAAACCTAGTTTTCTAGGGAAGAAAAGCAGATTGATGCAGCAATCATGCTGAAATGAAAACTTTCTCAATTACTCTGTTTTCTTCTAAAATAAACATTATTCACAAGTCCAACTCACAGGGGGAAACATAAGTTATGTCACTGCTGAAGAAGAGGAAGCTTTACGGACATGAAGGTTGCTGGGTCCCAAGTATGTGCAAACACTGCAACAGCAAAACAAAGATTAGCCTGGTAGCCTGATGTATCATGAACAGAGAAAATGGGCCTCTGATACGGGACATCAAGGGGGCTAACAGCACTCAACAAGATTGAAATAAAGTTGCCACTGGTAGGCTAGTAGAATTCACAAGTAAATAAATGATTATTAAAATACACAAGACTCTAGTTTCAATCCCCAGTACTACAAAAACAGCAAATGCAAAAAAATTAGAAAGAAAACAAACAAGAAGACTCCACAGGATATCAAGGAATATAATTTCTTGTGTCTAAATCAGAGTTATTGTTAAAACTGCCTTTAACTTATATTTCAAAAAGCTCTCCCTAGGTCAATTTGATATGAGCACACTGTGAAGAACCACCATACAAAAGAATAGCATTAAAGGACAACCCCAAGTCAATAAAGAACAGTGAAACTGGTGCTGGAGAGATGGCTCAGTGGTCAGGAGCACAGGCAGCTTCTGCAGAGAACCTGGGCTCCACTCTTAACACCCACCCCACAGCTCACAGCCTTCTAACTCCAGTCTCAGGGGATGCAATTGCCTCTTCTGGCCTCTAAGAACACTACATACATGTGGTGAACAAACATATATGTAGGAAATAACCACACACATAAAATAATAAAATAAAAAAATTAAAAGAATGGGGAAAGTGAATCCCAAAACAATTACAAAGGTGCAGTTTGCTGGTGCCAGGCGAGTGAGCTGTTTCCAGTACCTTGGTCTTGACTTTCCCATGTTCTCTCGAAGAAGACTGGTCTCTGATTGCTTCTGGAGGCATGTAATTAACTGTACCAACCTATTTGCCAAATCACAGAAAACAATGAATACATCTTTCTATATTTGTAAATACATAAATGTCAGATTCTTGGAAACTTGGATAATTAGTGATTTAAGCGACAGACTTGGAAAATTCAAATAACTCTCAACAATATATGTAAGATCACGTCACAACTCCAACAAAGTGAGTCAGATTGGGAATGAACTGGCTCATTTCCAAGTGCCTGTGCTTTATCTGTAACTGTGTTGGGAAACTAATATTATCTGCCTTTTTACCCGCCTAGGCTAATTCTGAACTCAGGAATTTGACTGTTACTCACTTCCATGTTCAAATAAATTCAACCTTTTCACCTCAGTAAACCAATCAACAAATTAAGAACCAGCTAGCTTTATCTTTCCAAAATCTTTGGCCCTATATGCAGACTGAAATGGGTTGGATATAAGAGTTTCTATAGTCAAAAATGGTATAGCATAATCCTTTAGTTCAACCCCTTTGGGGGTCAAATGAACCTTTCCCAGGGGTTACATATCAGATGTCCATATTACATTTCATAATAACTATAAATTTACTGTTGTAAAGTAGCAATGAAAATAATTTGATGGTTGGGGTCACCACAACATGAGGCACTGTATTGAAAATAACAGCAGTAAGAAGGTTAAGAACCACTGCATTAGTTCTAAGAACAAAACAAACAAAGCCTGAATGGTAGGATATTGCCATAGATAACTTCAAGCTTATCTATAAACCAATCTTCACCTGTACTTTTGATACAAAAAGTAATGACTGACTGTCAAGTAGAATTATTTTAAGTGTATGCTGTCAACTGATTCTTCCTAACAAAGTCTGATTTTGCTTCAAGAATTGACAGACCTCTGTCAGGAATCTGCATTCTTGGATAGAGCACGTGAGGTTCAGCCAAGATTACCTTTCAGATCTATCTTCATGTCACTAGTTTATTTTTTATGACACGGCTTCATTCCATTTTCTATTGAAGATTTTACAACAAGAACACAGCGGGGGCTACAGAAATGTGCTGCACAATCTGATGTGAGCATGCTTGCACTTGACAAACATACACACAAACACACCATGAATAAGAAAATAATCCCTTTGTTTAGTGTAGTTGAGCGGAATGTTTCACTATTTCTAATAAAGCTCTCTTAAAAATCTCCCAATTTAAGTGCTAAGAAACAGGACAATGGAGAACATGCAGCCGCGGTTCCTCTTTGCTCTGCTTCAGCAATAAGAAAATCATTCAAAATTCTTTGATGTATTTGTCTGATTTTGAACTGCTTTTCTAAATCAAATTGACTATGGTTTTGGACCTTTTATAATTATAGTTTCTATTCTTTTAAAAAGACTTCAAATTTTTTGAAGAACATGGTCAGTAAAAAATATAATAATGGCAAAATACTTAACGGATATAAAGGAACTAAACCTTAGTATCAGCAATCACTAAGAGTTCTACCTGAGCCTTGGGCTCACACTTGTAATTCCACACCTGGGAGGCACAGACAGCAGGATCAGGAATTGAAGGCTGGCCACTGCTACAGAGCAAGGCCAAGGCCATTCTAGGTTATATGAAACCCTGGTTCAAAACATTAAAACACAATTCAAAACAGCAAAAAGTGTCCTACCTGAGAATCTTTAACTATGCTTGTTGTATCTGGCTGCATTTGGTTTGCAATCCCAAAATCAATTAGCTTCAGCATTCCTTCAACTATTAGAAAATTAGCAGGCTTCAGATCACTATGAACAATGCCTTCAAAATAAAATCCATTACATTAGATAAAGTAAAACATTCTATGCACAAAAACAAATTTACAATCTCTGGATCAAGCTGATTCTTTTAACTAGTCAACACATTAATATTCATTTATTACACATTCTATACTTTCTTAGCAAATTCAGTGTGCCAAGTGCCACTCTAAACTTGCCATTTTAGACCTGTTAACAATTCTGGATAAATGAGTAAGTACCATTATTCTCATTTTCAGGGTGAGTACACTAATGTAATTTGACTTTAAGTGAATTGTTCAAGGTTACAGGGCCTAGATCTAAAGGAGGCAGTGAAGCTAGGTGTTTCAGCGGTCAGAATGAGGGACATTGCTGCACATTGCCCAGGAGAGCATCAGCAATCACAGTCAGATAGCAAGACCAAAGGCTTCCCACACCACTCAAGAATCCTAATCACTGACTAATTATTTTTAGGTTGTTAAAAGAGAAGCAGAGGAAACACATTAAATTGAATATGTTTATTTTAAAGTCAGGGTAAAGTGCAAAGAAAAGCTCTGAAAAGAACTAAGAACACATTAAAAAAAAAAAAACAAAAAACAAAATCAGGGGCTAATAGTAAAACACAAAAGTAAGAACAAAAAACCAACTGTGAGACAAGAAAACAAAAAATTTTGTGGAGGCTGAAGTACTGACCATCACCTTCCTATATTTAGGACGTCCAGATCCATGAGTCTAGGACCTACTACTACAATCCAAGGACTTGAAGGTAAGAACCACCAGTTAATACGAGGAGGATAGAGTTACATTGCACATGTGTGGATTTAAGTTTGCATTCTGTGTCCTCTGTGTGATGACCACTCTTAAGAAATGGGCTTGTTTCTTCATCTCTAAATAATCTTCCAATTAGTTACTAAAGGTAGGTACTGACAAACTAAGAGTATCTTTCTAAGATGACACAATTAACAACTATTTTTAACTTGATATATATGAAGAGATTTTAAAATACCATGCTGATGGATTGTGTGTACTGCTTCCAACATGTTTTTCCAGTAGCTCTTGCGTTCCCATGGATTGATGGATTTTTTCTTTTTAAGCCAACTATTCAGGTCAATGTTTCCACATTCCATTACCAAGTAGATGTACCGCTCTGTGATTTCACTGCAATTAAAAATGAACAGAAGCAACAAAACAATAATTGCCTACATTAAATCAATAAGGATCTACTGTTTGCCTATGAATTATAGCAAAAATAAAGTCTTCTTTTAAAAATAAAAATGGATCCATACTAATCATAGAGTCGGATGATCTTATCACTGTGTTGCTGTAGTTTGTTCAAATAACCTATCTCATTCCGGTAACTGTCAATAGTTTCTTTATCTGCGTCTTCTAGGTTCACATATTTGATAGCATATATATGCTTCTTTTCATTCAATACTTGAAATACCTGCATAGACAGCAAAGAGAAAAGTTTAGAACACACCCTCCCTCTATAAACCATTAGAATTCTGAAAGAAATACCACCATGGACAATGGAAGATTCTGAGCTTTTGAATGTAGAGTAAAACAAACCCTGGAGGATGAGCAAGTGAGTGCCCATTTCTAGCCCCTGTGACAATGGACATTCAAGTAACTCAACTGTACAAATGCCTCAAGTTTTCTACATCAACATCTAAGAAAAGCAACTTAAATTTGCTGCTATGTTCACAAAACTCTAGGGATGCCTCATCCATGGAAGTAACACTGAGAAAAAGATATTCAGAAATGGTAAGGATAGCTAAGGCTGTGATAGACAATTTGCTTTTTTTTCATTGTGCCTAATATCGGCAAGTTTATTTCTTTGATAGAGAATATTTTTAAAAATACAGTAACTGTAAGCCATCATTATAGTCATTTGTGAAAAGTAGGGTAAGTCACATTTTCAGTGAGGTTGGCAATATGTTCTTATGAGTCAATTTCTAAAAACACCAATAGGAAAATAACATCTGAAAGAGGGAAGCATGTGAGGGTACAACTTCCAGTATGTATGATGTGGGAGTCCCGCCCGTGTGCTGTGATTACCATTAATGAATAAAGAAACTGCTTTGGACCTATAGCAAGGCAGAACTTAGGAAGGCAGGCAAAGCTAGGCTGAATGCTGGGAGAAAGAAGGGCATAGTCAGGAAGCCGGCACTGGAGTCAGACATGCCAAAACTTTGCCGGTAAGCAAGACACGTGGCAATAGACAGATTAATGGAAATAGGTTAAATTAATATGTAAGAGTTTGCCAATAAGAAGCTAGAGCTAATGAGCCAAGCAGTGATTTAATGAATACAGTTTCTGTGTGAGTATTTTTGGAGCTAAGTGGCCGGGAACCAACAAGCGGCCCTTCCTCCAACACATATACATCACAACAGTAATCCAAATCCAAAAAACAATGCCTATAACACGTATCTATTCACTTCCATCCTTTGACACTGAACAGTGTGTCGATCATTTAACTGTGACTACCCCACAGATACTGGGGATGAATGAGCCTAAATGCACGGGAGGCTCAAGAGCTGAAACTGCACACATTAGAAGGCCCATCAGGTCCTAAGCAGAACACACTCTTCTTCAATACTAGCTTTCCCAAAGAGAACGCACAGAGTAAAGTGTTTCATTATGACATCTCATATATAGTCTCTTCTTCCTTCATGTCCCCACCTGCTCATCTCCTTCCCAAAAGGCATCCTCTTTCCTATCATTTCTATTCAATTACTCTCTTACCCCAACTCCTTCCTTATGCTTATAACTGAGAATTTGATAAAGGGAATATGAAAAGGAAAATATTTGTTGTAAGACTTGATAGATGTTGTAATATACACTCTATTTTATTTTTTGCTTATGGTCTTGATGTTGGGGATTAATCTATTTATTTATTGCTTATGGTTTTGATGTTAGGAATTAAACCCAGGGTCTTGCACACACAACGTACATATTCTACCACAGCATCCCCCTTAGCCTACAAATCCTATGTTTGCAGTCCAGGCAAATCTTGCCCCAGCCTGACAAATGATGGTATTATAGATGAGTGCCACAATGTCTGATGCATTCCTTATTTGCAATATGTTAATAAGCTAGCCTGAAACAAGACTCATTATTGTTAGATGGCTTAGAGAACTACAGCAAAACCTAAAAGAAGCCCAAAAGCCCTGTTTCACAGAAAAGCCTAAGAGCCAAGGAGAAACATTCAACAAACGAATGATGTCCCTATTCAGTTGCAGGCATCAGACCTAACATCACTGAGTAGTCAAATATTGTCATCTCAGTAGTAAGTATAGGGCTGAGCACAAACAACAAACTTTACAGAATGTGGCTAAGAGGGAAGCTACAGATAGGTATGGTTGCACACACCTTTAATATCAGCATTTATGAGGCAGAGGCAGGTTGATTTCTGAGTTTGATGCCAGTCTTGAAAAAAAAAAAAAGAAAAGAAAACTACAGTAGAAACAGAGAGGAGAATGGAGAACATTGGTGATTGGAAGGTAGGAGTCGCAGTTAAATTTAGAGTGTAATCAAGTATGAGAGGACACAAGTACATCAGCAAAGCCATGAGGACAGAGATGGGCTGGTGACACACCTGTAATCCCAGCATTTGGGAGGCTGAGGCAGGAGGACTGCTACAAATTCAAGGCTAGCTGGGTTAAAAAGCAAGACACCGTGGTAAGGGACAGAAGGAAGGAAAGGAGAAAAGATAGGCCAGATCAGAAGAACAAAGACTGAATGAGTAAACTTATTATTTATTGTAATAAACTATGCAAAAAGATAATAGCAAACTAACAACACCAATAAAAAGTAGATTCTGAAGCTACTCAAGAGGTAAGAAAGACAGCATGGCTTGCTGACAAACTAGATGTATATATGATAATAAGAGCAGTCAATAGGTTTTTAGCTAAGTAATTGTAAGAATAGAGCTGGTATTTACTGCAACTGGAAAAACTAGAGAGTGAGTGTTTACACAACTGTCTTAAACACCTGGTAACCAAGAAGAGATGCTGAGCAGTCAAGTGTGAAAGTTAGTCTGGAAATGAGAGGCCTGAACTGGAAATACAAGTCTGGAAGCTGTAAGCACAAACACAGTACTTACAAATCACCACCCTGGAGAAAACACCGAAGGAAGCCTGAGTTCAGAGAGAAGGAAAGGGATGAGAGCCTAAGTCCTAAGTACTGAGGCCTTGTACCTAAGGTTCGGGGATGCAGGAAGACCGAGAAAGACGCATCAGTGCGAGAGAATACAGGGCTGCATGTGTGTGTATGTGTGTGTATGTGTGTGTGTGAGTGTGTGTGCTTGCCAATGAGAAGAACTACAATAAAAACAAACCCCAACTGTCTACTAAGAAACCTAAAAATCAAAGCACAGAACCAGTTTTAAAGAAAACTCCATGATCTTGAGGGTGGCTCTGCTGGGAGTGTCAAAGGCAGAGATGACTGCCGTGGGCAAGAACCACGGTCTGTAAAGACAGCACTTACCATGTGTTCCTCGTTATTCAGGCAGATGAGAACAGAGCTCACGGCACCAGGCAGTCACAGAAGAAAATGAAATCACTGAGAACGAAATAATTCAGAGCCCTTCTTTTGAAATGAATTAATGACTAGACCAAAGACTCAAACAGGCATGTGCATGGTTTTAGGAAATCAATTCAAGACCCCAAAAGACAATCTCCAAAGTGAACAAAACAGTAAAGTGGGGGAGAAAGTACAAGATATGGAAAAAACACCAACATGGAAACTGAAACATTGAAAAGGAACCAAACAAATAATGGGATCAAATGTTCAATCAAATAAAAACTATACCAAGAAGTATCATTACTAAACAAGATTACAAGCAATGAAACTGAAACTGTACCTAAAATTTCCTCTCAAACATAAGTCTAGGACCACATATGTTCACTGAATTCTATCAAATTTTAAAAGAAGAGCTAATACCAACACCTTTTTCAACTATTTCACAAAATAGAAAGGGAAGGAACAGCACGAAATTCAGTTTACAAGGCCAGTATTATTCTGATACCAAATCCAGACAGAGACAAAGGAAAAAAAAAAGAAAGAAAAACAAACCAATTTCCTTGATGAACATAGACATAAACATTCTCAACAACAACAACAACAACAACAAAACCCTCAAAGCACATTGAAAAGATCAAATGTCACAACTAAGTGGGTTTCATCCTAGAGATTGGTTCCACATATACATATTAATAAATGTAATAAAGACAGAAACCATATGATCATCTCAACAGATGGAGAAAAGGCATTTGGCAAAGTTCACCATGGCTTCATGATAAAAATCCCATAGCTTGTATGATTACACAATACATGATTTAAAAATGGAACAATTAAATGAAAGGATAATCAACCAGGATTGACATACTGTTAATTATCATCTTGATAATCCTTGTAGCCATTTTGATAATTCTTGATTTATCTCTTAAAAAGTTGTTTGGCATGAATGCCAAGATACAGGCCTTAGAAAACTTAATAAAACAGATCATAGAGATATTCAAATCCAGACAGAAGAATTTAATGAAGAACCAATTTCAGCATTGCATTTTAAGGTTTGAGAGGAACAGCCTAAGGTTTTCAAACAACAAACCTTAAATATCCAGTAACCTTACAGGAATTGCCAAATGACAGATATCCCAAAGACTCTGTGTAAGAACTGAATGTCTGGACTCCTGTGGCAATGGTAGACTTAAGGAGATTGAAGGAAGCAATATTCTCATATGGCATGGATTCACCTTTTGTGAATAAAATGTTAAACTCATGGTCAACTTGTAATAGAATTACCCCTAAAAACTGGGAAATGCCTTGATGGGCCTGTCGCAGCCCACCATACCCCCCATGCCAAATTCGGTTTGGCCGGTTCCTGTCATCATGAAGGAAATTCCTTCCCAGAGCAATTAAAAAACCTAATGCCCATTGTAAGAAACCACACTGCTCGGGATGACAGAAGAGCTTTAGAAGATAAAACAGAAATTTCAGAAGAAACTATGAATCAAAATTGATAAAGATTAGATTAGGAACCTCCCTAAAGTTAGGGTTGGGGCAGGGTTTTGTTTTTGTCTTTACAGTAAAATAATAAGTAACATCTTGAGGAATTTAAAGACCTTTGGACAAATAAATATGAAAAGAAAAAGGGAGAAGTACCAAGAAAAAAAATACCAAGAAAAAGAATAACCTGACCTAATGCCATCTCTGAAGTCTCCAAAAAGATGGTGGGATCCCACCATGAAGATTCCTCCAGGACTATGATAATACCATTAAACAGAAAAGTATCACCTAAAGATCGGCTTTGGACTACAAACTGCTTAAAACAATTTTGAGGTGGCTACTTGAGATTATCCAGCCTAACAGACTCTACTCTAGATAGGACTTGAGACAAGCCTTGCTTTTCCATTACACAGAGACTGGACAACAAATAATACAGCTATCTCTCCCAGGACTCAACAATTAACCCGAATTTTTCTTTTCAGGATCCCCTAAAGATGCCATCACCCCCAGTCAGCAGGAAGGAAATTTAAGAACATGATATCTACATTCCCAAGAGGTAGGGTGGGTGGTTTTTGGTCTTTCATTGGGTTATGGATATTTGTCATTGTTTAAGGGGATTGGTTACAAGTTGTTATTGGTAATGGTCAGGAAAAAAGCTAAATAAGGGAGACTAGATTCAGGGTTCTTGTTTTGAAAGAAAGAAGGGGGACACAGATATAATAGAATAAAAGGGTAGATTATCAATCTACTCTGGAAAAAAAGGGTGGCTACTGATATAAGTTAAAAAGGTAGATTATTGAATCTATTTTTAAAAAGCAACTACCAGTTTTAAATGTTTTACATTGGATTGGACTTTTGTATATTGTATACAAATTTTGTATATTGATACAAATTTGAGATCAATTTTGTTAAAACTTCTACATACATTTGTACTTGTGCTCAAGGTATTGTACCTATACAGCTCATTTTAAACAATGTAATGCAAATTTCTAATTCTTGAAAGTTATTATTACCAACTGTTTAGGATAATAAGGAAATACAGGCTAGTAATTAGTCACCTATTACAATTAAACCTGTAGTCATATTAGGTATGTTTTCAAGATCAAACAGAGATATATTTTAAATAGAAAGTCTTCAATACTTCAGAGATCTACAGAATATGGCATTTAAGATTTTCTAATAGGGTTCTTTTATTTATGACAACGAGACAGATCTGTTCCTGGCAGTACCAATCTACTTCAGAGAATATGATGGACATCAAAGAAACTTCACATGGAGTTTACTTTCTTTGTGGCAAAAATAAGTCACTGGGCAAGAAGGTGCCCTTGCCTTGACTGCTGACAGTATGCTGTCCTAATTGAAAAGCAGGACACAGAAGAGAATGACTGATAAACCTTGTTAAAACAAGGTGAGACAGTCCTTCAAAAATCTTGTCTCATAGAAAAGTCTGTCAAATATTCTAGGCAGTTAGGCTGAAGATGCCCCAGTGTTGCAGAGGAACTTTGGGTGACTGTCCAGGCAGCCAGCTATTTCTGTTATTTCTCACATTTTTTAGAAGTGACTTGCTTGCACTTCCTGCTTACTGAGTCAATATTATTTTCTTCTCAGGTCGCTGAGGGAGTTAAGACTATATATATGGTTTTCCTTGCTTACCAGACTCAGAAAAGAAATTCATTAAAGAAATGCAAAGCATATAAGGTTGAGAGACATCAAAAGATAGTTTTATATGGTAATACAAGTTAGGATAGAAAGTGAATTAGATACAACACTTTGAACTCACCAAGATAGGATAGATCATGGAGTATTTTCTCTAAATTTGTCAAATGTAAATGAATTAGACATTGCTGATGTACTTACTGTTTGTATATATGGAATATAGTTATTATGCTTATTGTATATAGTTTTTCTGTAGTGGCATTTCATTTGTATTTTAATAAATAAAACCTGCCTGAGAGAGTAAAACAGCCCCATTGGTCAGCTTTACAAGACCAGGCAGCGGTAACACACACCTCTAATCTCAGTAGCCACATCAGATGCTATAGGCAATGCATGCCTTTAATCCCAGCCCTAGAGAAGAATTATAAAACAAGAGGAGACAGCTCACAGTCTCAGACTCTTTCTGAGATTTCTGGAGGCAGGATCGGCATCTCAGACTCAGGTAGAGGTAAAAAGCAATGGCTGGCTGTTTTGCTTTTCTAACCTTCAGATAGAACCCCAATTTCTGTCTCTGAGTTTTAATTAATTGTGCTTCATTTTTCTTATATTAGTTATAGCCCTTTTTTTTAGACAAAAAAGGGGAAATGTGGTGATATTTTGTATGTGTTTTAACAAATAAAGCTTTCCTGAATATCAGAGTGCAGAGTTAAGTCACTAGAGGCCAGGCTATGGTGGCATACACCTTTAATCCCAGACAGAAGTAGAGGGATCTTTATTAGTTCAAGGCCACTCTGAACTCAGGATAAAGTCTGAGGAGGCAGTCTGAGGACAGGATAGCCCCTTTGGTCTGAGCATTGGTGGAGGTAAAAGGTTTCTCTAGTGGCTGGTTGTTCTGCTTCTCTGATCTCTTAGCCTTCACTCCCTATTATCTGACTCTGGGTTTTTATTAAGAACAATTAGAATTCATGCTACAATATCTTTTGTAGGCATATGTTCCAAGACTCCATATCCTACAACAAAGACACTTGCATATCCATGCTAATTGCCATTCTATTCACAACAGAAAGAAATGAAGCCAGTAAATATTCATCCACAATTGAATGGATAATGAAAAACATATATTCATAATGAGATTTCATTTAGCTATAAAGAAAAATAAAATCTGTAGAAAAACAGATGGAAATGGAAGGCTATAATGCTATCTAATATCTTGCACACTGATCTAAAAAATAAAAATATATTTAAAAATAAATCACTCAGATAAATTTAGGAAATAATCTAATTGCAGAAATTTATTTGACTAGAACATTGTAAAATGGGGAATCTCAAATAAAACAAACTCACTACTGAAAATTTTTACTAAATGACTCGATGCACACCCACAGATCATGTCATGTCCTCAATTATAGCCTCCCTGTGATCATACATAGCACTGCAAGCCAATGTCAAGGTGATACAGAAGAAATCTGAAAGCACAGGACACTGAAGAAAAGGCATGAGACAGATCCAGTTTCAGGTCTAAAGAGGGTAACTTACTTTACAGGAAGGAGGGAAGGATATGAGGCAGCTTTTCTGACTCCAGGGAAACAAGGGCTTCTAGAAAATAAAACCGCTCCCATACTTTTAAAAAGACAGAATGTTTTTATTTTATTTGTTACTTACCTTACTGGAACCTCCACTGCCTATCTGTTTTAATATGGAATAAATTCTTCCTTTAACAGAAATGCATTCATTTATCATTGAGGATCCCGAAACCTAAACAATTAAAATATGTAAATATAAGTTCAAAGAACATATCTAAGAAGCTAGTTTGCATTAGGTATAGTGGAAAGATCCCAATTTTGGCAAGCCTGAGCTACAAAAGATTGCCTCAAAAAGAATCTAAAACAACAAAAGTTGTAAAAGGTGAATAAGAAAAATGTTAAATTTGTTCAGAGACAAACCTCTAAAGGTGCTCCCTCTTTAACTGATTTTTACTTAATCTGAGCAGAAACATTTCATCTTTCTCTCCTATTTCTTTTTCTTGTGTTTCATTACTTCCATAACCATGCAGTCACCCCTCCCATTTAACTTTATATAAAAGCAATGTGCTAAGGTGCAGTCAGCTCCAGTCAATTAGACAATGACATTTCATCCACGCCTGTCCCTCTCTTGTGTCCTGAGAGAAATTCAAGAAGTTACGTAATTTCTCCAAGCCTCAGCGTCTTCCCAGGCAATTTACCAACAGCAGTGCCCTTTCCTTCTTTCTATGACTGGATGGTCTTGCTTTGTGCTTATAGAGACTTTAAAAGAGACGGTGTGCTAAGAGGCCACTTGAGATAGTAAGGGGAAATGAAGAGTTTGTGAAAACCAAAGTAACTAACCTGAATCAATTAACTTCAGTTTAACTGAACCATGTTTTAAATTCAAAATGACAGAATCTTCCATGAAGTCTCCTATAGAAGCTAACAGAAGGATTCTAATTTCTTTATTCTCGGGACTTGAGAGTCTTAAGTCAGAGCTGTCTCCCATGAATTCTCCTTAAACAGCATTTCTCAGACAATAATTACTTTGACATTCTTACCGCTGCTGTGTACACTTTTCAGAGTACAGTAACACTAGTGAACTCTACTTCAACACCAGCATCTTCCGCTGTGAGTCTCCTCATCCCTACCCACCTTTCTTCATCGGGCCAAAAGCTTGCAAACTACTAATTAGATCAGTTTACTCTGTTTCCCTATGCTATCCACAACTTTTAAAGCCCAGGAAAACCTCCAGCACCATTTTCCTTTCCCAATCTGTAAGTCACACCTGACTCCTTTTAAAGTCCCTCTAGAACATTCTCCAAGCCCCCTTCCCAATCACTTCTGAATTGCCTTCCAGATTTTAGCCAGAACAGGACCTGTTACCACTAACAGGTCAATAAACAGATCTTGAAACAACATAAATCTCTCCCTCTCCCCTTGGAGAAAGGGTCTTCCTATGTAATCCTGGATGTACTGGAACCTTCTATGAAGATCAGGCTGGTCTCGAACTCACAGGGATCCTGTTGCCTCTGTCCTGAGGACATGGACTGAAGGTATATGCCACCATGTTAGGCTTTCCTTTTACTTTGTAACTTATATAATTTCAAGACTGCAGACACTATCAAGTCTTTCCATAGCTAATATTATATAATCGATCATCAGGTAATCTTTTGGTCATTTTTTTAATAGTGGCAAAATATACTTAACCCAACTGTTGCCTTTGAAACCAATTTTAAGTACAGTTCAGTGGTATAGATAGAGTAGTCATTGTGGAAACATCACCACAGTCCATTTCCAGAATTTTTGTCATCAAATACTGAAAACTCTATACCCGCTGCCTTTAACAAGTCCCCAATTCCCCCCTCCAAGGTATGTAGCCACTCTTCTACTTTCTCTCAATTATTTTTAACCAATTAGTTTTAATAGATGATCACTCTTTTGGCTGTTTCACTTAAACGACAATATAAGCTAACGTTTATTAACGTTTAAGTGTTGGGTCCTCCATGCTCTGCTTTAGGAGTTACACATGTAATTAATGTAACCTTAACAACCATTCTAGCAGCAGGCAGTGTGATTTCTCCATTTGTTACATGATGAAATGGGTACAAAGAGCTCATGTAACTTGCCAAAGATCACACAGCTGGTGAATCACACAGCCAAGAATCACCTTCATAAAGCCTCTCTAAACGACCCATGTTCATACTGCGTTCACAGGTACTATACAATAATCTCAGTAACTTGGTACCTTGTTTTGTTGTCAAATGGTAAATCACATATAAGCAAAATCTTTGTTAGTTTACAACAATTATAATACATTCTAAGTACCTCACACTGCTATACTGATTATTCAGAAAATTCACTTTTCCAAATGAATAGCATATTAACAATGGAAACAAAGCTACTCACAAATAGAAAGTAAGTTCCATCATAAGACATGTTTTACCAGACTATACAAACTGGATCCTTGGCCTACTCCCCAAGAATAGGTGGGAGACACTCTAATCAAGAGTCAAAAAGTTTCCTAAGAATGGACAGGTTCTAAAGACCTTTCTCAACAACTTGATACTGTGAAAGCAAAAGCTATGAAAGTGACTACACCTTAACACATATCACCATAAAGCATGCTCATCAAACCTGTAAGTTCTGAAGAGGAGTACTGAGTCCTTGCTGCTGTTGGTGCTGCTGCTGTTGCTGCTGGAGGCAGGCAAGCTGGCTGTAAGGTGTCGACAATGGGCAGGCAGGTGGAAAGTCCTTCTTCACAACTGGAGTCCTAAAACTGGAGAAGATTTTTATTTTGTTTAATATAAAAATATCAACAAGTTAAAAGGATAATTTTAAGTCTTTATATACTCTTTAGAGTCACATAAACCTAAAATTGCCATATTAGCTAGTTTTTTTTATAAGAGCCAATATTTATATTTTCTATTTATGGCACATTACCTAGTTTTCATAACAGCTAATATTTATATTCTACTTATATCACCACCAGACATTTAATTTGGTGAAAATTATTCTGAAATCAATTTTTATCCACTAAAAAGAAATCCTTGTTAATAAAATAAGCAAAATGGAATTAAAAATATGGAGTAAGGAGAATTCTATAATAGTTTAGTTAAGGCAAAGGTCTGACCACAGATTTTAGAACTGGTTTTAAACAATAATGTTCTATGACAGCCTGCTGGAAATAGCTGAGAGCCAGTTATGTTACCAACAGCGTTTGGTCTTCCAGCTTGTGTGTCTGTTCAGCTCCCATCCACACTTTGTTCCTTTGTTTGCTAATATATCTCCAATATCAGTAATAGTGGTTGGTACAAAAGAACTCTAAAAATATTAACAACAAACAATTTGGGGCTGGAAAGATGGCTCAGAGGGTAAGAGCACTTGCTGTACAAGCATAAGGACCTGAGTCGGAATCAACAACACCCACGTAAGTTGGGCATGGCTACGTGCAGGACCATAACCCTAAAGTGTGCAGTCGGAGGCACAAGTACTACTAAGGCTTGCTAGCTGCCAGTCTAGCCCCAGGTTCCACGAGAGATCCTATCTAAAGGAAATAAGGTAGAGAGTGACACCCCACTCACTCTGGCCTGCAGGCACATATACGTGCAACTGTACATACACATGTGCATACAGCACACACACACACACACACACACACACACACAAATATCTTGAGATGCCTTATTATTTTAGCTAGCACTCATTCTTTGAAATGTCCTACATAAAATAAAATGAGGCAATATTAAAATTGTATTACATAGATAAGAAACTGGTTATAAAAAGGACAGTTCCAATTAGGATAAAAAAATAACAATCTGAAAATAAAAAGTCAAAGGCTTTTTATTGTAGAGTTATGTTATCTCTTAAAAACATTAAAAACATAGCCAACAGTTGAAGGCTATTTCTCTTCTCTAAAATGCCATTCATTTTCTGTTGGAAAACCTTTATTTCCTCTTTTCATCAGCTCTGACCATCCAATATCCTAACACATCCCTCATTCCTGTCCCAAGGCCTGTATCTTTGGGTACTTTCCAAACCATGTAAATTATACACCTGACCTCTTTCAGGAGCCATCATCCCATTCCAATCACCACTCCCTGCAGAAATATCTATCCCTTTATCCATTCTAAGAATGCTAAACTTCCTGTAAAACATGTTCTCAATCAGAAAGCCATACATGTTGAAAAGAGACTGTGTGCTCAGATTTCCAACCTCTAACAAAGATTACAATATCACATAGACTACTTCTACAACAGTTCTTAAAAGCAGTATCATTTGGTAGCTCATGCCTTTAATCCCAGCACTCAGGTGGCAGAGACAGCTGGATCTCTGTGAGTTCGAGGCGAGCCTGGCCTACAGAGTGAGTCCTAAGACATTTTCCAAAGCTACACAGAAATCTTGTCTTGAAAAATCAACAACAGCCGGGCAGTGGTGGCACACCACTTTAATCCCAGCACTTGGGAGGCAGAGGCAGGTGGATCTCTGTGAGTTCGAGGCCAGCCTGGTCTACAGAGCTA
>LOEQ01002204.1:248220-259743 GCA_001685075.1 Bramus lutescens | reverse complement strand
AGAGAGAGACACTGCTAAGTGTGGAGGGGGGGAAGAAATCAATTAAAATAGATCCAGAAATGGCACAGATGACATATTTGGTTGATAAGAACATTAAAATAGTAATTTGTATTGTATTTCATGCCGTCCAAAACCTAAGAAAAAAATTTAACTGAACATGTTAAGGAGCCATTCAGAGTGTGTGAGAAAAAACAAAATAAATGTGTGGAATTGTCCAAGGAATGCAGTAGAAATTACATTATATAAGGTTAGCAGCCGATTTGCTGGGGAAAGAAAAATCACTAGGCTTGGAAACATAATTTAAAAAAGGAAATAAGGGCAGGAGAGATGGCTCAGCAGTTAAGAGCACATATGGCTTTTCTAGAGGACCCACATCAGGGGCTCACAATCTCCTGTAACTCCAGCTCCAGCTTTGGAGACACCTGCGTTCATGTGCATAACACACACACACAACTATAAATAATAAAAAGATCTTTATTTTAAAATATGTAAAATTAAACACAGAGACAAAAATGAACAAAAGCATTGGTGGGTTGTGACACAAAGTGCTACAATGTAGATAAAATTGGAGGTTTTGAAGGAAACAAGGAGAAACAGAAAAAAACTGGCCAGTTTGTTCAATTGTGATTTAAAAACCTATTAACCAACATACTGAATAATTTCTAGACTATCTCAAACACAAAATTTATGAATATTGTGGGCATATAACTAAATTGATTAAAGGGGTTATAAAGAGAAAAGTCTTAAAAGCAACTGAAGTCTAAAAGGCAATTACACATAGGAAATTATCATAAGGACAATACAAAATATAGATAGGAGAACCAAGTCTGTAGAATACTAAAGTTAAAAAGGGGGGACAGCCAGCCTAGACAAGTTCTCCATCCACCAAAAGCATTATTCATTATGCTGAGAAAATATATTTTCAAACATAGAAATGATGAAAGAATTTATCAGCAATAGTACTAGAATACAAGATACAGTTGAAAAAGTTTTTCAGGTAAGTAATTCTGAATCTGCAATGAGTATGCACACACTTATACACAGCAAAATGATGTGTGTGATCCATATCATATAACTATAGTGTTACTAAAAGCCTAATGTAACCACTAAAAACAAAACAAAAAATGACAAAACAAGCAAAAATTTAAGAAAACAAAAGGTTAGGACTGCTGGTGGGCAAAAGAATAAAAATGAAAAGTGGGCAATCAAACCATAATAATCTAAAATGGAAGAGAAAAAAAACAGGGAAAAATACAACATTATCAAAACGGTAGATTGAAATCCAGCTATATCAATAATTGCATTAAATGTACAGGATCAAAAAAATTCTCAGAAAAGAAACTAGTCTCAATTTACTACCTACAAGAAACCCAATACATTTGGAGACTTTGTTATTTTGTTTGATTTGATGTTTTCAGATGACTGTCTCTCTGTGTTGGTCTCAAACTCTTGCTTCAGCTTCCATAGTGGCTGGGACTGCTATGTCCAGCTATCTAATTAAAATGTGAAGACACAGATCAAATAAAAATGAAAGAATAAAAAAGGTATCATGCTAAACTAGTGAAGTACTAAAACCAGGAAGTCTAACTGGGCAGAGACCTCTACAAACAGATTTAGTAGCTTGCCTTATTGTGAGTAAATGGCCTGTGATCTCTGAGAGAGGACGTGTTTTGAAAGCATCCTTACATATGGGTCTGAGGCGAGTGTGTCCTCTGGAAGTTGAGATCAAAAGCTTGGAAGTCTAGTTGCAGATTCCGTATCACAAATCTTCCTACAGTTATAAAGACAGACCTCATTCGCTGATGGATGCAAGTAGTTTTTAAAAACATACTTCAACACCCAATTTGTAGGCCTGGACAGATGTGAACAGCTAACAACTGAAGTGTTCTTGCCAAAACTTCAGAGTGGAGAAATGGGATGTAATTGGAATAATAAATCTGCTCCGTATAGGAACATGTGGACTGCACAGTATCTCCTCTGGATTCTGCTCTTTACCAGGACCCAGGCAGTTTGTCTGGAGGGGACTGAAAGTAAACCAGGAAGAGAAAGGCAAATGACAGACAAAATGTTGTCCTGTGGCGTATTCTGTTGTGCAGTAAGATGCTGGCCCTCTCTGGTTTACTTAAAATACTGAATATTTCAAGTGAACCAGACAGACAGTCTTGCATCTTCGTGTCAGAGTATGGACTCATCAACTTTTTACCAGAATGGAATTCTAGAAAATGTATGGCTTAAACAACAATTACATTTTTCTCGGTCTGGAGGCTGGAAACCCAAGGTGAGATGCCAACGGAAATAGTTTCCCGTGTTGCCTCTTCTCTTAGTGTGAATAAGGTGTCACTCTGTCTCTATAAGGGGTTTTGGTTGCTGTGTGTTTGTTTCCTGTGTGGGGGGCAGAGACAAATTGTCTGTGGTAGCTCTTCCTGTAAGGACGCTAATCCTATTGGATTAGAACTCCACCCTTATGACTTCATTCCACCTTAATTACCTCCTTACAGGCCTTGCTTCTAAATATAATCACATTGTAGATTGTGTTCTGGGAAGACATAATTCAGTCCAGAAGGAACTGTATCTAGGGAGAGTGGAAGAAGTAGACTAGTGTTTGCAAGCTGACTGTCCCTCAGTAACACTTATTACTTTGAAATTTTACTTGCAATGCTAAGGATCAAATCCTAGGGCCTCTGTATGCTAAGCAAGAGCTCTACTATTGAGCTATCCTCCATCCCGAAGGAAGTGTTGTTAGTCATGTTTCCCATTACTGTGAGAAAATCCCTAATAGAAACAATGTAAACACAGGTTTAGTTGGCTCACAATTGGAGGGCAGCACCCATCACAACAGGGAAGTCAGGGCAGCAAGACTTTGAGGCCTGGTCTGATTACACCCACTGTCAAGAAACAAAGAGATGAATGCTGGCAGAGCCTTCTTTCTCCCTTTCACACTAGGAGCGCAGTAGGATGGTACCACCTACACCTGGGGTTTCTCACCTTGATCAACCCAATCTAGAATCTCCCTGGAAGGCGTTCTCGAAGTTTGTCTCTTGGACGATTCTAGATCTTGACAAATTGATAATTAATAATAACCATCAGAGTAAGATTATCATTTAATGGACATGTGCTGTGAAGATATACTGGGGGATGTGAGTGTACCAAAAGGCTGTGGAATAATTAATAAAGTGAAATCGAACAGTGCAAAATGCCCTCTGCTCTGCTTTCATGACGTTTTCAAGCCCCTTCTCCCTTTATTTTATGGTGCTAAGGATCACATCCAGGGCATCACCCAAGACCTCAAAACCACACACCCAACCGCATTGTCTTCTTTTTGTTCCTAAGCTTGCACTGTCATTTTCATTATTTTTCTTGGCTCAGTGCACCCATTAATTGTGGAGCCGATGGTTAGACGTGGGGCCTCATGGATACTAGGCTAGTACTCTATCACTCAGTTGCACGTTTTTCTTGCCATTACTTTTGAACACATCCATCTTTCCTTGACACAAAACATGATAATATCTTCACAATTCATCTCTTCACATTTATTCTGTTCTCCTTCAAATGACCCACTAAAAGTATAAATCAGATTTTTCAATGTCTTTGATGTCTTCCTGTTGTTTTATCTATGAGCTCTGGTTCCCTCTTAAGCCATATTTGTATATGTATTTGTGTGTGTGTGTGTGTGTGTGTATGTGTAGGACAGAGGTTGTCCTCAAATGTCATTCCCTTTTTCTTGAGGCAGGTCCTCTCAATTGGCCTTGGTACTTGCCACTTAGGCTAGACTGGCTGACCAGCAAGTGAGCTCCTGAGAGGCCCAGTTTCTGCCTCCCTGAGTGTTGGGATTACAAGGACAGACCGCCACACCCAGCTTCTGTACAAGGGTTCTGGAGATTAAACTCCAGTCCTTATGCTTGACAAGAAAGTACTTTACCAACTAAGCTGTTTCCCCAGTGTCTTGAGCCACATCCTATACTCTTTCCATCACTACTCTCTGGGTTTCTTATAAAACAGAAGTTATCCCTCCCAAACGCCTTCCCCTGAACTGGCATAATCCTGCTCATTCTCCAGCACCTGCCACTTTTGCAGTTCTTAATTAAATTTTTGCTTTTATGTCTTTTCTTCAGGGGAGCTCTGCAAAGTCAGGCTTCCTCATTACGTGGCCTGTACATTACCTGACTCTAAGTCTTGAAAAAGGTATCAGATGCTTAGCTTCAAGCCTTAATACTTGTCCATGTCACTACTTTTCTTTCTGGGATTCCTGAGACTTAAACTATATGAAAGGATTGAACTATGTCAAAAGGGCATTTTTCAGAATAAAGTCTCTTAGATGCTTAGCATCCATGCATCAAAATCTGCAGTTAGAAAAGCACAGTGAAGAGCAGACTTGCCCATGGAAATTGACAGCTCAGAGTGGGAGAATGTTTTATATCATTCTGTAGCAAGAAGATAGAAATGCACATTTGTGTCCCATGCGCACATGGCAGATCGGGAGAGTGTCAGGGCAGAGTGCAAAGATTTAACTAGACTAAGCCGCAGGTAAAATGTTGCTAGCTCATCAATGAGGAAGAATATATACGAATTCTGTAACATACTTTTGAAGGAAATGAATATATAAAACAGACATAATTAAAAGTTTTATACAGATTTTATGTAAAATAAATGATTCATATTGAAATTACAAATTTTGGTAAATTTTTATATTTGATAAAATTGCATAGACGTGTCTGTTGTATCAACCATCCTTCTTCAAATTTTCCTTGTGTCCTTGTACCAGGCTTTCTTTTTGGGGGCCACCAACCAGCTCCTAAATCATGACATGAAGATTTCTTATTAGTTATGAATGCTTGGTCTTATCTTAGCTCTTATTTTAATCTGTTTCTCTTTATCTATATTTTGGCACAGGACTTTTATCTCTCTCTCTCTCTCTCTCTCTCTCTCTTTCTATCTTACTTTTTTTCTGTTTCCATGGCTGGCTGGGGGTTGCCTGGCTTCTGGCCCGGGTGTGTCTATCTCTTTCTCCCTTGTTCTCTTCTTCTCTCTTTTTTAGAGTATAGAATTCTCCTCCTATTTATTCTCTCTGCCTATCTCTCTCTTAACTATCAATGGTCAATTCAGCTTTTTATCAGACCAATCAGGTGCCTTAGGCAGGCAAAGTGAAACAAACACAACACATCTTTACATAATTAAACAAATGCAGCACAGAGAAATGTAACACATCTTTGCATCATTAACAAAGGCAGCAGAAACAAATGTAACACGTTTTCTTCTCAGTTAAAATAATACTCCACAATAGATCCTTGGCTATTTCTCCCTTCCACATATCTCTCCACCTATGGCCCAGGGACACATGGATCTGCTCAGATTACATCAGCTTGCATTTTGGATAATTTACTACTGATGGAATCATTCAATAATGATATAATATGTTTTCTGCACCCTAATAATAGGTTTCTCCACTGATAAAGTAAGCCAGATCAAGCCAAATTAAAAAGTAAAAGACCAGGTATATTCTGAGCAAAGCAACTCCTGGGTAACTCCTCCAGTCCCTAGAGATTGAGGTGCTGGGTGGGGGTTGGGGGGGACATGGGAAAATCACGGGATCGATCTAAAGGAGGGAGCTTACATACTTTGGAGGCATGGGATGGTGATGTGTCTGCCACAAACTGGGTTTGTGTCCAGTTATGGTATCCTTTCAGGTGGGGGTCTTGGGCCACTGTCAACTTCTGGGAAAACCCGCCCTTCGTGGAGAATGTGGAACTGGGCTTTTTGGCTATCTCCATTGGAGATTTTCTGAGAGGGTGGGTTTGGAGAGAGAGAGAAAAATGGGGGCTTTTGCAGGAGCAAGCTGGAAGTCCCAGCTGAACAATTTATTTTGCGTTGTTTCATCTGATTTCATGATAATTTTGAGGCTTGTTCATGGGGTTGTGTGTGCTGATTGTCCACTCCGTTTTACTGCCAACATTATTCTACTTTATGACAATAAGACAGTTTGCTAATCCATTTCCACCATTGTCCATGCTTAGATTCTTTTCAGGTTGGGCTTGTTACATGTAAAGCTTCTAAGAGACTTCACATACAAGCCTTGATAAGGAGTATAGTTGACTTTCTTTGGAGCAAATACCTAGGAATAGAGAGGCTCCATCATACGGTAGGTATATAATTTATAATTTTGTTTCCCAGTTATTAGATTGTACATTCCTTCAGCCAGCCTTGCATGACACTTTCAATCTCTCCATATCCACTCTACCACTAGGTGTGGTTACTCTTTTCAATTTCAGCCATTGGGCTACATTTGTTCAGTATTTCTGAAAGCCCCTGGAGATTTTCACAAGTGTTCACATGGAAGAATGTGGGGCTTCTCCATAATACCATTGGGTTTTTTGTTTGTTTGTTTTGTTTTGTTTTGGCATCTTCCTCTGCTGCTCCTTGGGCCACACTGGGTCTGAAAGAGACTCTGCTCCTCTGTTGCCTCACTATCACTGAAACTCTGTTATGTCACAGGTTGTGCATGCATCTATAAAGTTATCATAGAATAGCCTTTAGTGCAAGATACAGGCCATCGAAATTTGGCCTCCATGAAACTTTGGAAAGGCAGTAGCTGCTAGATAGCCAGTCTGGGAAAGGAAATTTCTTCAACAGAGAGGAGGAGACTCATTCTGCACACAGAGAATATCTGCTGAATACAAATGAAAGAGACGATGATGGTGATGGTAGTGATGATGGTAACAGTAGCTGCAAAGCTAGGGACACTGTAAAAACCTAATCAGGCTAGGTGGTTTTGACCAGATAGTAGTTAACGGCAGCAACTTCTTCTATTTGTTGGGTCATGAACCTGCATCTAGCTTTGAGGGAACCAGGACAACGCTAGTGAAATGCCAACAGCCAGAAGTCCCTCTAGGTTGTATTCACAGTCAAGATTACAAGAAAACCACCCAGATATCAGAGTGTGTTTTTCTTATCTCCAGGTCTGGTTTCTTGCTCCTGAGACTGTCACTCTCATCCTCAGGGAGTTTTCCATTTGTTCCTGTTTCATCAGGAACAAATCTGGCTTTAGTGATGTGTCCGCCCTAGAGATACTCCTCCTCCTCCAAGAGCCACGGCTGCTCTCTGGTCACAGTCCCCTAAGCACCTTGTTCTTAGTAAACTCCACTGCTTCTACACTAACTGCAAAGAACTCTACTGCTCTCCATACATAGCTTCAAAGTTCATGGCATCCAAGTTTGGTGATCCATGACAGACTGGCAGCCATCAAAGGTAAGTGGAAATGCATTTGCCTGAACTAGTCCCCATGCTTGAATAATAAAGGAAGTCTAACCAGGTCTGTACAATGAGAGCTTAAACCTGTCTGGATAGCAGACAACCCAAATGAGTGTGTCATTGCTTGAGCTCCAGCCAATCACAGGCTGCCAATGCATTAGACCATGTCCGTATGAAGAACATGTTAATTGCAGCCAATCGGGTTGTTTCTGTTTGTCTCCACCTCTTCTTTAGCTAGAAATATGATTGATGCGCATGGTATGGTGGGATATTCTGATGCATCTTTGGTCCAAAATGTTGTCCTGTTCCAGAATGTATTGCTCATCCAATGCTTTATTATGTTGAACTGGTTTGATTTTTTTTGTTTTAACACCTTACAGTATCATTTCTCCCCCTTTCAATCCAAACATTATATCTTTTCATGCACTTTGATGTTCTATGGAGTGCTCAGTGATCGCCCTTAAAGCTCTTACATATCATCCTCATTTACCCAGATCCTAGACTGAACTGGACTTTGAGTGAGAGCCAGTCACAAAGCTCTTCTTGGGCCTACTTTCCCCTCTGATGCATAAGGGTATGTGACTGAGGAGTTTGCAATTCCTTTCTCCCATTCTTAGAATGAGCTCCTTGGAGGAGACTCAATGGCCTCCCTTCAGTTAGAAATCTATCATAGAATTTCATAATTTACCCAAAATGCCTACTAGCCCAACCAGGATACAAAGCTCATGTTGTCCCACATGCTCTTTGGGCCCAAGAAAAACAGCTGGTGTTACAGTTTCTCCAGACATGCTCAGACAGGTGGAACCCGTGGCAGCTTCAGCTCAGATCACAGCCAAGTCTGTGCTGTCCTGATGCACAAGAAAATCTTCACATGGGCTCAGTAGTGACAAGCCTTGAAGTCCCAGAAAGCCACCCACACCCTTGGCATTAAAGACAGTGTCTCCGGAAAGAAAATGACCTTTTGTTTCTTCTAGAAGGGACCTGCTATTGGATTGTAAGAACCCAAATCCTTTCTTGAGTTGGCTAGAAAAAAAAATCACCAGTTTATTCTATTGTATTGTGGTCTGGAATTTCCTTCCTAATTAATAAAATGTGAATTTTTGGTGATAGGAGCAATTTCCTGTATTTTTTTTTTGCATTGTGTTGCTGCATTCCTTTCATCGCAAAGTTTCATGGGGGATTTATTTGCCCTGTGCAAAGATGCAGCAAGGCACCCCGTAGGTTACAGAACAGAAGTCACCCACATTAGCCTCTTGTATAACAACTCTGATAAGAGTTGGACTTGCACACGGACACTCAGCACGGTGGCTGTCAGAGGCTCACTCACTCCCTGATTTGCCTGACAGGCAAGGATGTCAGGGAGAATCCTGCAGCCTGGCTAGTCAGAACCACAGATGCCTCTTGGATGGGGATGCAGGCAACCAGGGAGCCTTTCTTCTAAAATTCAGTCAGGATGAGAAAAACTAAGAGGTCCCTTCCCTACCAATACCATAGAGGAGTGTATGTGGATGGAAGAAAAGCAGATTATGCTGTTACCAAGATACACGGTAAATGTTACCATTTGTCCTGGCAGCATACTTCCCTCATGCATAAATCTTCTGATTTTGAAAAATCAAAAGAGAAAGGTAGAGTAATAAGAATGTGAAACCAAAGTATCCCTATCTTATCAGATGGCCTCTGAGTTTTTAAAGTCAATTTTTTAAAATCATACTGCAATGGTTTTGATATTTGATTTGGGTGATTTAAATTTCTGGGCTGCAGTCACTGGGAAATGAAGTATGTCTTACCAGAGAATCACATCAAATGACCCCAAGCGATGATGGTATCGGTAGAGTGGCAATCAGTCCTATGTTTCTGAAGGAACCCTCACAGAGGGCAACCAAATGCCAGCGTTTTGTATTTTCTAACTGCCATGTGGTGATCAACGTGCTTTAAAATAAACAGTCTCATCAGATCCTAATACTAGTTTCCAAAGTAGGCAGTTTAATTTTCTCATTATTTTTTCCCAGTGTCTAAAGGTGGTTGATTTATGTGCAGATCAGTAAAATTCGCATCCTTATTCATGTTGGACATAGTGGTGCACGTCCCAGTACTAGTAAAATAATGTGTGAGCCAACCAAGCAGGCCAGTGAGCTGGCCACTTTCCTGAAGATCTCCAGGAGAACTCCTGTTGTTGTTCAGTTGGCACATGCTCCTCTTGAAGGACACCACTTCTACATACTCCACCCTTTGACCCAGTTTCTACCAAAATTTGGCACCACGAGTATGGCATTGCACACACTGCAGAAGCTTTGCAGTGTCTGAAATCTGTCTCAGCAACTTTCAGACTATTTAATTCACCCTGGAAGAAGCAGGAGTGGTGTGGTTGAAACACGCTTGCAAGGACGTTACCAAGTTCATTCTCTTCGATGTCTCAGGTTCATTCTTTTCCACCTAGGCTACACGGATTCACACAGATCTTCAGAGGCCTTCGTGACTGCCTGGGACAGAACGGCAGGGGCCACTGCAGAGGCTTCAGGCATGGTGACACTCCACTCAGAAGAGTGCTTAGCTGGGGACTTTCTGGTAACTGGGTCCACTTTATGACTGAAAAAGGTAGCCCTCTGACATTTGTGACGTACACAAGAAGAGAACAAAGGGAACCCCCACATTCCTCTTGTTAAAATGTCAGACTAAATACCTATAAAAATATGTCCTTTCCTCCTTCCAAAACTATACTATTGAATAATAGTCAAATTGAAATGTATGTTTAAAGTTATGGTTTCTACATTCTGATATTTAGCAAAATATAAGACATATTCAAATATCTTTTTTCTTTACACTTTAGACACTCTTGTAAATGAGCCAGTAGTCTTCAAAGATTGATAACATCAAAGTACATAATTTATAAACATAATTTACAAATTGTTTTTCTTCACAACTCTGTTCTTATTTTCACCAGAAAATTATCACTTATTAAGTTGCTATAATTAAGATTTTCACTGGGTCTGGTGTTTCATGGCTGTGATACCAGGACTTGGGAGACTGACAGAGTAGGATTGCTGTGAGTTTGAGGCCAGCCTGTTTCATGGTGAGTAATAGTGGGTACAAAGTGAGACCCTCTCTCAANAAAAAAAAAAAAAAGAAAATGAATGCAAATCAAAACAAGGACTTTTCACACAATTTATATACCTTAAATATGTTTTCAGAAAGTTAAATATGATGAAAATTATTTTACACTTAGATACTAAAAGGCAATTTTTCCTTAAAATGACCTATTAAAATGAAGAATCGCACTCAAATTAATACAAATGAAAACTATAGATAATTAAAATAAACTGTAGATAAAATTATCTAGAGTTAAAATTTTAACTCACTGTTAAAAATATATATCTTTAAATCATACATTGGTGTTGTCAAATAAAATATAGTGCAAACCTTTGTAACAAGAGACTGCTCATTATTTTCCCAGCCACCCAGACCCAAAAAATCACACAGAAACTATATTAATTACAACAATGTTTGACAAATAGTTTAAGCATATTCCTGACTAACTCTAATATCTTAAAGTAACCCATTTTTATTAATCTGTGTATCACCACGAGGCTGTGGCCTCCTGGCTAGGTTCTGCTGAGCATCTTCTCCTTTGGCAGCTATATGGCATCTGGCAACTCTGCCTGCTTTCTCTCTGTATTGCCATTTGGATTTCCCACCTGGCTTTACTCTGTTAAGCCATTGGCAGAAACAGCTTCTTTATTAACCAATGGTAATAAAACATATTCACAGCAAACAGAGGGGAATCCCACATATGCCCATTTTTTATATTTGATGTTAAAACTTCACCCATTCTTCAAAATTTAAAAGCATAATGCAATCACTGGAGAAATATTATTTCAACACATGATCAATATAAAGCGATGAAGTCTTTTATATTCTTTTTCACGTTACCTTCAAAAAAATTTTTTAAAACTGTTATAAGTGATCACATTGATCACACCCCCAGCCAGGTGAGTTCTGTGTCAGATGTCTGACAGCCATAATTTCTCCACATGGCAACTATTCCTTGGCTGCTCATGTGGAATTGTTGCAAATAATGCATTCCACAGTGAATCTGAATCCAGATCCATGAACGAATCATTGATACATTGAATTGATACATAAAAACTGATACACGAAAAGAAGCAAGAAAATGAATTCGCACTACCGGGAATGACTGAGCAGAGGACCTCAGCATGTTATTTTCTTTGTCTTTCCTCTTTTCCAGCTCCCTTCCACCACTCTAGCTCTTGAGCAGTATCC
>LOEQ01002204.1:187562-198451 GCA_001685075.1 Bramus lutescens | reverse complement strand
GACCTTTGGAAGAGCAGGCAATGCTCTTAACCTCTGAGCCATCTCTCAAGCCCCATTGTTGCTATTTCTTAACTGTAATTTTGCTACTGTTATGAATCATGATGTAAATATCCGCAGGCTGAGAACTGCTGACCTAATACATTAGTGTTTGGTTCAGTGGGAGTGGATGGGCCTCCCATAGGGCTCATCAGCATTTTCCTCTTGAAAACAGGGTCTCACACAGCTGCTATCAGAGGTGACATGAATAAGACAGGATTGTCGGCAAAGGGCGGGAAGGGCATCTGTCTCTGGAAAGACAGCCTATAAAATCTAGTAAAAAGACATGATAAAATTTGCCAGATTGAAACTAGAGGCATTCCACCTGAAAATTGGCAAATAACATATTTATGTCAGCTGAAAATGGAATTGCAACTGCGACAAAATACTGATTATTTTCCAAGAAATCTTAAAATATGTTTTCTGATCTTTGTATCTAATTGGAACGTCAGTTACATACTTTTCATTGTCCGTGGGACTGTGCTTAGCCACCCTGTCTAAATGCACATAATCACTGGCCTTTATTTGAGCTGGTCATAATTTTAGTTTCATTCACTTGAGCTGTATTACTAGCTCTGTTTTCACCTAAAAGACATGCCATTTATCTCATTTAAATATTTAATTCACTAAAAATGCTAAATCTGTAAGCCAGTTCTTATTGTCAATTTCTTATGCAAATGTTGTTTTGGATACCATAAAGGACTTGAAAACATGTTGCCAATAAGAAAACTCAATATCTGGCCTCGACGACTCAGTCCCCTTTCTTCTGATAGTAAGTGATGCTGCCACAATCGGTGTCACTTCCTGGAATTGGGAGGGATTTAATCTCTTGGCCCTTATGAAGTTCACAATCTTGATGACAATTTGCATGTTGCTATTCATTTTATACTTTTGCACGCACATTTTCCCCAAACATTATACAATGATACTTAATCAAACATGAGCTTGGGGCAGCATCTGCATCGACTCCTATCAATGTTATTTATTTATAGTCAGCTCCTCTTGTTTCCTTATCATCAGTTGTAACTCTACCAGCTATGTTGACAACAGACAAAGAAAATTAAATTGCTTTAATATACTTTTTACTCACTGTTTTATATAGATCTCTTTAGCCTTGTCTTTTAATGGCACCAAATAAACCATTTATTCAGTATAGTTCTACTTATCTCTATTGACTCTAGTGGCCAGCTGTGGGCAGGGGGTAAAATGCTTGCCATACAAGCAAGGAAGACTCAAGTTCAACTGAGCATCCATGTAAAAACCTGTGTGTGGTGACATGTCTCTATAACACTAGTGCTGGGGGTGGGACTGGGGGATGGGTGTGGGGGAGATAGGTGAATGCCTGGAGCCTGGAGCTTTCTGGCCAGCAGCCAAGTCTAGTTGGAGAGCTTCATGGCCAAGTGAAACACACCGCCTCAAAAACAAGGTAGACAGCTCCTGAGAAACAACACCCAAGGGTGACTGCTGGCTTCCACAGCGCACATAGGCATGCATACTTGCACACACACATACCCATTCACACACATGAACTTCCCCCACATAATCTAACCCCACATGCAAAGTGGCAAGTTTGTCGCATCTGTGGCTTCAGTGCTGTCACTCACAGCCAAGGGATAAAAGTAAAATTGGTGGTGCTCCTCTCTGACTCTTTTGATAGGTTCCTCTAGTTTCTTTAGTTCCTCCGGTTGGTTGGTTGAAGACAAGCTGATTTTAGAAGATTCCTCCCCTTGTTTTCCAGAGCGTATTACATCCTCTGTGCTCTCTGCACATTGTTTAATAAACTCACCATCAGAAAATTATTTTGATTTCTCTTGCCATTAAATATATTACAACCTAACAAGGGAATTTTTATGAGCGTTTAAAAAAAACAATTTTTATGAGCAGATTTTTTTTTATTCTGTTGCTTGATTCTCCTGGCACAGTCCCTGTTACAAACCAAATTTGGCAGCATGTTTTTGTATATCTTTTCAAATTACAGTCTTGAAAACTTCCACGAATTCCCTATCAATTAATCAGAACGCCTTACACTTTACCATGACCATTGGTCTATTGTGTAATCTTTCTTCATGTGTAACTTTGCTTTCTTGGGCTTCTGCTTTCTTTTGAGACATTATAGAAGTCATGTTGCAATAAAAAGAACAAAATGTAAGGGATAACTTTAATGTTTAAAAATGTTTTTAGCTCTGTGTGTGTGTCTGTGTCTGAGTGAAGGTACATGTCCATAAGGGCAGCGCCTTGAGAGGTCAGAAGAGGCTGTCAAATCCCCTGGGAGCTACCGGATATGGGTGCTAGGAACCAAAGTGGGATTCTCTGTGGCCCATGGACTAGTTCTTCTTCTCCTGAGAAAATTAATTAATTGACAGAAACATAGAAAGCAAGGTTTGGGTTCTTCCACATCCAGCCTCTGATGCTGCATGCAATGGAAGGTGGATTGTAAAGCCGGCAGGCAGTGACTGAAATGCATTGAGATGTGAACGCGCCCCAAATAACCACATGAGAATGCTTACATCCTCCAAATGTCTTCATTAGATGCCTACTGTTTGCAGTGGAGGGTTAAAACGCTGTTGGTGAGCTCTGTTTGACCTACTGAGTCACCACAAACACATGTGCCATCTATGGGTACCAGTTCTACAGTGCTCTTGGAAAGGAACACGAAAGAAGCTGCACACCACAGTAAAACTGAGGCCGTGCGTGTGAACGTGTAGTGAGAGCGTGAAATGTTTCCTTTGTGTAACAGTGTGGTGTGAGTCATTCTCTACAACCACATAATTGAGCCATAAATTATAGCACAAAACTCATGTTTAAAACAGCCTTTTGATTTTGTGCTGGGTGGGCCCCATTCATGGATATCCTGGACCACATGTGGGTGGTGGGCCAAGAGTCGGACACTCCCGACTTATGTGAGAGTCAGATATACTATTGCTATGACTAGTCTCATGACTAGCATGCTTGGGAGATCTCCCATCTCTGTGTTCCCAGGCTGGAATTCCAGGCAAGGCTCCCAGCCCACCTTACATTTCACGAGATCTGGGGATCTGAACGCTGGTCTCTTTACTTGCACTGGCAAGCACTTTAACCGAGAAGCCATCTCCCCAGCCTCAGCTCCACCTTATTTATTTTTATTTATTTATTTATTTATTTATTTATTTATTTATTTATTTATTTATTTTTGCGATAAGGTCTCTCACTGTACCTAGAACTTATTGGAGGCCAGCTACCTCCAGAGATCTGACTGTCTCTGCTTTCCTTGTGATGGGATTACAAACAGGCATTGCTGTGCTTGGCTTTTTACGTGGTTTCCAAGGACCTACACTCAGGTTTGCACAGAAAATACTTTAACGATTAAGCCATCATCCCAGCTTCAGGGACATTGTATCCGTCTGTCTTTTTTTTTTTTTAAATATTTTTAACTAAAATATAATCACATGATTTCACCCTTCCTTTTCCTCCCTGTAACCTCATATCCTCTCCCTCCAGCCCCTCCCATGTCTCCACGATGACTGCACGATGATTCATAGCCTCTTTTTCTTATTGCTATTGTTACATATGTATGTGTATGTATACATAAATATATAAATACAACCCCATTTTTATTTGTTTTGTATGACTGTAGGCATGTACCACAATGCATGAGTGAATGTCAGAGGAAGCTCTGTGGGAGTTGGTTCCATCCTCCTGCTATGTGTGTCCCAGGGATTAAATTCAGGTTATCAGGGTCAGCGGAATGGACCTTTACCCACTGAGCCATCTTGCACATCCTCCCTGGATAGTCTCTCTCTCTCTCTGCCCTCTTCCTCCCTCCCTTTCTCTCTCTTTATTTTTATCACACCATTTTCCTTGAATGTACCTAGTACTTTCTTTCTTTCTTTCTTTCTTTCTTTCTTTCTTTCTTTCTTTCTTTCTTTCTTTCTNTGTAGCTTTGGAGCCTGTCCTGGAACTAGTTCTGTAGACCAGGCTGGCCTTGAAGTCACAGAGATTCACCTACCTCTGCCTCCCAAGTGCTGGGATTAAAGGCGTGTGCCACCACCACCCAGCTAAAATGGTTCTTAAAACCTGGAGCCATGCTAAATAACTGATCTCATGTGAGTACATCGTAACATAGCCTTGGTTCTAGACTTTATGTGTTTTGCTGTTTTGAGACAACAATAAATCTCACCCAGCTTAGACTTAAACCTGGGATTCCTCTGCCTCAGCCTCCCAAATACTCTGGTTATGAGCATGGACCACAATGCCTTATTGTTTTGTTTTCTTTTTCTTTCTAGAGATTGGACCCAGGGCTTCAAACGTAGTAGGAAAACACACTATCACTGAGGCACATTCCCAATCTTTTTTCTTCTTTCGAAATTTACATAGCTCTAATAGCCTGCATTTCATTTATGTAGACCATGCTGGCCTCAAACTCACATCAATGTGTCAGTCTCTGCTAGGATTAAAGGTGTGCACCACCACTAGTGGCTTTTCTTTCCTTTCCTTTCCTTTCCTTTTCTTTTCTTTTCTCTTCTTTTCTCAAAGCTTTAAAAAAATTGGTGCAGGATCTCACTAATTTTCTTATGCTGGTCTTGAACGCACATGCTTACAGTCATTCTGACCTCAGCTTTCTTACAGGCTGGCAACAACAAGATCTGTTTGTTCTTAGCATGTTTTTGTATGTGTGTATGTGTGTATGATATAGATATGAATATTGATACAAGGGAGATCCTTCTGTGTATGTGCTGCTTTTATTGGTTAATGAATAAAAAACTGCTTTGAGCCTGTGGCAAGGGCAGAATAGAACTAGGTGGGAAAAGCTAGGTTGTATGCTGGGAAGAAGAGGACAAGTCAGAGAGAAGCCATGGAGCTGCCAGAGACAGATGCAGAACCTTGCTGGTAAGCCACAGCCATGTGGCAATACACAGATTAATAGAAATTGGTTAAACTAAGATGTAAGAGTTAGCCAATAAGAAGTTAGAGCTAATGGGATAAGCAGTGATTTAAATAATACAGTTTCTGCATGATTATTTCAGGTCTGGGCAGTCAGGACAAACAAGCAGCCCTCCTCCAACATGTGTATGCATTCCTGTGTGTGTGTGTGTGTGTGTGTGTGTGTGGGTGGGTGGGTGCATCTGTGTCTGTGTGCGTGTGCAAACATGCAGGTGTGGAGGTCTGAAATTGATGTCAGAAGCCTTCCTTGAATCCTCTCCTGTATGAGGCATGGTCCTGCCTTGAACCCAGAGCTCACTATTCTAACTAGTTTGCAGCCCAGTTTGCAGGAGTCGCTTGTCTCTGCTTCCCTGAGCAGGGATTACAAATGGCCTCTACATCTGTTTGGCTTCTGTTGGATTTCTGAGAATCTGAACTTCAGCCCTCATCCTTCACAAGTGCCTTACTCACTGAGCCTTCTCCTTGACCCAGTGTGGTTGTTGTTTTTCCTAACACTTTTAATTGGAGAAATTTTAAAAAGCTGTCTTGCTTCCTTAGTTGCATTTGCTTCCTCTGTGGTCAGATAGTTGTATTCTGTTCTGTCTGTCTCAGGGATGTGTAACTCATGCCTGATGTCCCTGCTTGAGTAGGACATAAAACAAAGACTGTAGTCATGCAGGGTGTACTGGCTGTGACGGCATACTTCAGGTGAGCGGGCAAGGCTGCCACCCCAAGGGCTTCTCAGTGCCAGAAGGAAGAGACTGTTGTGGGAATTCATTCCGTCCATAGTTTTGGGGTACCAGCCTTAGGGCATGGCTTCTTTGTATGGATGTGATCTCTTATAAGGAAGAGGAGGGCACTCTATTGCTCTCTTGTGTGATGGAGGAGATCCAATCACTGCATCCATTGAGTCCCATAATGTCGCCTACAAGACTCTGCAACGATTTGAATTTAGTTTGTTTTCTCTCATGGTGACAAAGCACCACAACCAAGGCAGCTTGTAGAAGAAAGTCTAACTGGTCTTATAGTTCCAGAGGGTTAGAATCCACTATGCAAGAGTGAAGCTGAGAGCTCACATCGTGAACTGCAAACACAAAGCTGAGAGGGTGAACTCAGATTGTGCAAGTCTTTAAACCCTCAAATCAAACCTCCAGTGACACATCTCCAACAAATCTACACCTCCTAAACCTTAACTAATAGTGCCACAGACTGGGGACCGAGTATTCAAAAGACATCAGGAGACACCTCATTTAAACCACCACATATACCAACCCCCATTCTCACTAAAATCCTTTTAAAAGAGTTCTAAAAAGTTAATTGATGGAATGAACATTATGGCTGCGGGTGGTAAGCAGGAAGTGATGGCTGAGAGGCTCTGTATAAGTTTTCCTAAACCCAGCTTACCACTTCTGACAGCCCATCAGTCTTGTGTTTGGGAACCGTGGGAGAAGAGCTTGCTGCTTCTTTCGTGACAGCTCTCTTTGAGTGCATTTTGTGTTTAACAGCTAAGGATCTGCATTCTATCTTATCAGAAGTTATTGAAATTTACCTGCTGTGGTTCCTTTATACTCTTCCCGCTAACATGGGTTTTGACATTTTGCTCATCTCTGCTATATATTTAGCAGAGCTATCAGAGGATAGAAAATCAAGGGTGAGCTTCTCCTGTTATCAAAAAAAACTCGTTAGTATTTTTCAAAATGAAATTGAGAGCATTTTTTGAACTGAGAGAGATTAAAATCTGAGCTTTGTCACTGAGGTTTACACCTGGAACAAGTTACTGAGTCTTTCTGGGTCTGTTTCAAATGTAGCTAATGATATTTAACTCAACATAAGTAAAAATGTGTATCTAGTCTTTAGTTTTTATTGAACTCAGAATTGTACAGAAGTTCTGCTCATCCACCATTTCCTAAAATAGTTTTATTATTATTTATTAGTTTGTTTTATAACGTTTCTGGAAAAAATTTGGTGCTTTACACGGTTATTATTGTTTTCACAGTAGTATAAAGGAAGTGAATTATAGCCTATATTTTAGTAAAGTATCCCAATCTGACTTTTAGCTTCATTTCCACAAAAGGTTATATTAGCTAGTTACAACAAGAAACTAACCACTTATTGCATGATTAAGCTGATATTAGGATTTTTTTCCTTGTTTTCTACTTACAGCTTAAAGCATACTTCTGAAGTATCTTTGCTGTATCTAGCAAAACTGTTAATAATAATTTAAGAGCTAACATGTGCACCATGTTTATTAACTACTCTTTAGAAGATTGCCTGCATTGTTTTTTATATATCATAGCGCATTATGACATCACCAAGTAGTTGGAGTGATATTATGATTTGATGCCTCTTGGAAAACACAGAGAGAGAGAGAGAGAGAGAGAGAGAGAGAGAGAGAAAACTTTCCAGTTAAAGAGAATTTGGGACATTAATTGTACCCCCGAACTTATGATACTATTGACTGCAGATAGATGGATTAAATTGAATTTTGACAAAGAAAATCACAGTGGGAAGAAATCATGACTTATGCACTTAAGTTTATTTCATAACAAAACAAATCTAAATAACTTTCCGTATTAGCTCTTTCCACTTTATAGAAGGAACTAATGTGCACTCGTTGTGGCATGCGGGTGGAATAGCAGGAAAGATAATCAGATTAAGGGTTCATGGTCAGACACTGTGACAATAATAGAAATTAGTGACTGTAAATCCTAAGGAGCCTGCCATAGATACCTGGCTCAAGGAACCTTGCTAATACCATGCCCTTCTCTCCATGCATCTCCAGACCTCTAATGGTTTCAGTATTAGGACATCAAAAACGTGTATTTTCTGGGCATTGTGCTGTATGCCTCAGCTACTTGGGAAAGTAAGGCAGGAGACTCATTTGAGCACAGAACTCCAAGACCACCCTTCAGACTCTGCCTCATTTTTAAAAATTATGAATTGGGGAGCATAGACACCTCAGGGTTTAAGACCCAGGCTGGGTTCCCAGCTCATGACTGCCTGTAACCCCAGGAGTACCTGTACTCACATGCACATATTCAGACACAGACATGCACACATAACACATTAAAAAGAAAACAAACCTTTGAAAGGGCTGATAACCATCTAAGAAAAAATATATCATTGGTGTTGTTTTTGATACACTCAGCTTCTTTGAAGAGATATGTAAAACTTTCATTATAAATACCATTAAAAACAGACTTCATTTTTTTAAGAGCAAGTTCAGGTTCATGGAAGAAAATTGAGCAGAAATATACACCTGCCCTGCTTCATGACTTCTATTGATTTTTAACAACTTGATAGTTAACCGTTCTAGTTCACATTAGGGTTCACTTTTGGTGTTATATTAACTGCATGGTCGTGCATTCACCCTTATCTTATACAGAATAGATTCAGTGCCCTGAGAGTCCTTAGTGATCTTCCTATTCTCCCCTCTTTTCCTCCGAGCCTGGCTGGCAATGATGACTCTTTTTGCTGCCTTCATGTTTATACCTTTAGCAGAACGTCCCATAGTGGGAAGCAGACGCTGGTCTTTTCAGATAGGGTTATTTCAGTGTGCGTTTAACACCTCTTCCATATTTTCCTGTGGTTTGATGGCTCATTCTTCCTTATCACTGACTTCTATCCCATTGTTTGGATGGAACACTGCTCCCTTACCAAAATACTTCCTGCTTGTCTTTACATTCAGGCAATTAAAACTGCTTGCTCGTATCTGCATTCAGGTATATATATGTAATTTTCATGTATTTGGAGCAAACATCAAGTAATGTGATTGTTGGTAACAGTACTGTTTAGTTTTGTGAGAACTGCCAAATTTATTCCATACTGGTAGGACCACTTACATTCCTGCCATCAATGGAGAGTTCCTGTTGTCCCTCAGCCTTGGTGCTTCCGGTAGGGTCCCCGTTCTAGATTTTTACCATTCTTGTAGGTCTTATGGCTCTATATCATTTCTGCTTTAATTTGCTTTTCCCTGAGGACATGTGGTATGAAGCATCTTATATATACTTACATATACCTTTTTTTTTTTAAAGAAAATAACAGGTATCTTTTTTTCTCTAGGTCAAGAACCTAGTAGATTTTTTTTTGGCCTATTTTCATTTGGGTTGTTAATTCCATACCTCCCTTTTCAGGATAGACTTGGATGTTGAACATGCTAGTCAAGACTAGCACTAAGTCAAACCGTCCGGATTGTTAATTGTCTTATTGTTGAATTTTAAGGGTTCTCTCTGGGTTTGGGATAATAGACTGTACCATATGTATCTCTTTAAAGTGTTTAATATCTACCTCAAGTCCAGACTTTACCATCCCTGGGTATATACCTAAAGGACGCACTGCCATATCACAAGAACACTTGTTCCACTATGTTCATAGCAGCTTTTTTCATAACAGCCAGAAACTGGAAACAACCTAGATGTCCCTCAACCAAAGGATGGATAAAGAAAATGTGGTACATTTACACAATGGAATAGTTCTCATGTGTTAAAAACAATGACATCATGAAATTTGACAGCAAATGGATGAAACTAGGAAAGAACATTCTGAGTGAGGCAATCTAACACAGAAGAAAAACAAGCTATGTACTCATTTATAGGTGTTTATTAGCCAGAAAGTAAAGGATAACCATACTACAATCCATAGACCCAAAGACCCTAAATAAAAAGGAAGGGCTCAAGAGAGGACACGTGAATCTCACTACAAAGGGGAAATAGAATAGATATTACAGGTGGACAGAGGGAGAGGTCTGGATGGGGTGGGCTTGGGAACAGGAGAGATCAGGTGGTGGGAGGAGAGAGAGAGAGAGACTCTCTCTCTCTCTCTCTCTCTCTCTCTCTAAGAGTACTGGGAAAGGCAACTGGAATCAGGGACATCTCTGGGATCAGCTAGAAACCTAGTGCAATGGAAACTCCCAGGAATCTATCAGGGTGACCCTAGCTAAGATTCCTAGCAATCGGGTATATGGAAGCTGAACCAGTCATCTCATGTAACCAGGTAAGGCTTACAGTGGAGAAATTGGGATTCTAACCCAGTCACATAACCTCTGATCTACAATTTCCTCTGACTACAAGATATTCTGGAACAAAGGTAGTGCAGAAATTATGAGAGTGGCCAGCCAATTGAGACCCATACCATGAGAAGAAGCCCACCCTGACAACGCATTGAGGGCCAGGACCCAGAAGCTACACAGCCCAGACACCTAGGGTAGAACCACACATGACTGGTTAAAAAGAGTCAATGAAATAAATCTTGATGATAGTCTGCTATACTCATAGATCATTGCCTAGTCCATTTGTCATCAGAGAGGCTTTGCCCAGCAACTGATGGAAACATGCAGAGACCCGTAGCTGAAGATTAGGTGGACCTTGGAGAATCCTGTGGAAGAGGGGCAAGAAGGATTATGGGAGCCCAAGAGAACAAGGGCCCCATGGGAAAATACAGAGTCAACTGAACTGAGCTCATGGAGGCTCACAGAGACAGAACTACCAACCAAAGAACTTGCAAAGGACTCATATGGGCCCTCTGTACACGTTAGAGTTGGGTAGCTTGGTCTTCCTATAGGACTCCTGGCAGGGGAAGCGGGGGCCATCTCTGACTCTGCTGTCTGTTCTTAGGACACTTTCCTCCTGCTGGGTTGCCTCATTCAGCCTTAATAGGAGAGGTGATATCTAGTCTTGCTGCAGCTTGATATCCTGTGGATGGTTGATACACGTGGAAGGCCTTTTCTGAAAGGAAGAGAAAGGGAGTGGATGTGGGGGAGGCAGGTGATTGGGGAGAGGGACTAGAGGGAGAGAAAGGAAAGGAAGGAGGGGAAACTATGATCAGAATGGGGAAAACTAATTAATTGATTAGTAAATTGTAGTGACAGGAGCGGCAGGCTGGCCTGCTTTTTGTCCTGCCTGGCTCCCACATGGCTAGCTTTACACCAGAAATAACAACACACAAATTGTATTCAT
>LOEQ01002204.1:159897-181015 GCA_001685075.1 Bramus lutescens | reverse complement strand
AGTTGAAGAGTGGGAGGAGTGAGAATATGAGCAAAGAGGTCAGGACCATGATGGGTTCACCCACTGAAACAGTTTACCTGAGTTAATGGGAGCTCACCAACTCCAGCTGGACAGGAAAGGAAACAGCTTAGGTCCCAACTAGTCCCTCTGAATGTGGGTAACAGTTGTATGACTAAGGAAGATTGTGCGGCCCTTGGCAGTGGCACCAGGATTTATCCCTACTGCTTGTACTGGCTTTTTTGGAACCTATTCTCTTTGGATGGATACCTTGCTCAGCCTAGATAATGCAAGGAGGGGATTGGACCTTCCCCAGTGCAATGTGACTCATCCTGTCTGAGGGGTGGATGGGTGTGGGATGGGAGGTTTCGTGGAGGGGATGGGAGGAAGGGAGGGAGTGGAAACTGGGATTACAATGTAAAATGAAAAAATGATAGTTTGTTTTCTTTTTTAAAAAATAATGCACATAGGGATCATTTAGCATCTGTCTCTTAGTCTTATTAAATATTTAGTAAAATTTAATGAAACACTTTTACTTGAGTCTGAGCTGTTAGACCACTTGGACACAGCGGGATATGGAATTCTGCCAACACCTGAAATTAGGCGTCTCTCAAAGATTTATTTTTGGACAGCATCAGTGATGCTTGAGATGGCACTCATGCAATATCCATCATTTCACATTCAGACAGTCAGTCAGAGCTTTCTTCATTGTAGCTCAAATTCATAGAGACATTTAGGAGCCAGTACAGTCTGGGAAATAAGACAGTCTTGTCAAGAAGTAGTATACCTCTTCCAGACCCTAGACAATAAAAACCCTGTCCTATAATTATGGTGGCAATTATACTTTATACTCTCAGGTTACTGTTGAATATATTCAGTCAACAAACATTTAATGAATTTCTCGTATGTGCCAATTATTGTACTAGCCTCAAGAAGATAATGATATACATCCCAAACCTTTGAAGAAGCCATTGACTATAGAGTTGGGCAAAGGCACTAATAATTATATTACAAAAGAATGTAATTGAAACCTAGACAAATATGAGAGTTAGAACCACTTCATAAAAATTTTCATCTCATTATAAACACTTTTATAAATATACACACATTCACAGTATATTGTACATTAATTTATATTTATATTAATACATTATATGGTCATAGTAGAATTTTCTGTTGGAAAACACAAATTTGTACATGATATTTATATAAGCCAATTTGTTTGAGATGCACATTAACTGTTAGTGGAAATTGTTTTTTTTCCAGGTAGACATATTAAGTGTGTTCATGGGAACATTCAATTTATATAAATTTATATGCCTTATTTTGGGTATATATACCCCCAAAAAATGATCAGCAAAAAACAGTGAGAGTCTGGACTAGACTCCACACTTCCTCTTTAGTCTGTACTGTTTCCTTTAATAATTAGAATCTAATGGCCTATATCAATGAAGTAAATAAAATAATAAGTAAGAAATATAGCTGTAATTATTGTAAGAACAGGGTGTGATTTTAAAGACTATTTAAAACACAAACAGGGAATGTTTGCTGTTAGTTACAAAGTTCATATTAAGTAGCTAATAACTTTATAGCCAGTAATAAATATTTAATAGTAAGCCTGTGTATCTGAGCCTTCTGATATGATTCTTGAGAGTGCACTATGTTTTAAACCGCCTTTTTAAATGTGCTGTTGTGAAAATAGTCAAATGGCAAACATAACCTAAGATAAGAGCATTGACTAATTAAGAAAAGTTTTGATCTGTGAAAAGTCAGGGCTGATTTTGACCAAATAAAACCAAACTTTGCAGACTATCATTAACTTCTGGAATAGTAACTGATTAGGTGTTTGTTATTCACAGAGAATGATGACAGAGCAGCCCTGCTAAGCAAGTTTGGGTTCGTCTCTCCTGGGTTAGACTGATACTGTGGAAATGTTCCTAAGGCATCTTGTGATATTATACAAGCCATCCAAGATCAATATGGGGACTCTTCAGTTGTTGTTAGACTGTGTTCCAAAATTTTGTTGCTCTTTTATTTGTTTGACCTTCTGGCTGATGTCATGTCACGTGTGGGTTTTACAGGAATTATGGGCTAATTTAAGATGTTAGAGTTAATAAGAACCCTGAGCTAATAGATCCACAACATGGTGAATTTTGGGTTCAATGGACCGAGGAAAGAGAAATAAAAAGTTAGACTTGAAACTTAGTCACCAAACAGAGTATATTGTGTTTTTCTAGGAAAAGCCTATCAGAGCCCTAAGCTGAAGTGCTAGCTGCTAGCTCCTTAGCTGATACCGAACTGGTAACAGGAACCCGCTCACCTCCAAGCCATGCCTTGTAACTCCAGAAGCTTGGAGCAGGGCCACCGGATCTTAGTGTTGATGCCATGGCAAAGCAAGGTGGTGGGAGAAAAAACCCCTTGGAACCACCCCCCTGGGCAGTGAGCTCTTTGGAGGCAAGACAACATATTATGTATAAGTATTCAAAGTTTTGCAAAAATGGTAGTTTTTAAGTGGCTACTGTGAATTACCCAGGAAAGTCATTAATGCACAATTCATCCAATGAATAAATTGGATGAATTTACTATTAGCATCCAGGAGCTAAAACAAAAACGGGCAGTACATTGGAGAAATGCTTCAAAATGTTTCTAATATCAGAAATAAAATGGACATCTTACCTGCCTCCTTATCTTCAGAAATTTTGAATAATCTCTGTAATTTATAAACATTTCAGTTTTGAGTATCTCCAATTAGTAAAGACTTTCTTCAGAATGATAAATGTTTATTGCATACCTCTTTGGTATATGATTTAATCCTAGGAAGTAAGTATATTCAGCCACCGAGACTCAAAATTATTGATTTTTACAAAAGTGTTTGGCCTCAAGTAACAGAAAACATAGCTCATAGTAACATTAATAAATGAATGCTTTTGTTTTCTTCCGTGCATAATCAGAAGTATGGAACCAGAGAGTGCCAGCTTGGTATAGTGCTTATTTTTTGGCAGATTGAAAATGTCATTCATATAATTTTCATACAATGTTTATCATTTCCCCAGTGTTCCTTCCTTATGTTTGTTTTCCGTGGAAGTTTTATATCAGCTTTTGTTTTTACATTATTCCATTAAAATATCCAACTTGGTCACTGATTGCTGTTTTTGGTGTCTCTAAATGTCATGCACTAGGCAACTTCCCCATTCTTTCCCTTCCCCTTATCCCCCAGTGGCTGGAGCCACGTGTGTGCGTTAAAAGCATGCGCATTGATCAGTTTCTGAATCAATTCCTAGAATGGCTTTTCGGTGCTCTGAAGCTTCACAAGGAGGAAAGATATATCTGAAGAAAAAAAAAAGCCATAATGTTTTGTGCTTTCAGCCATTGGAAATGGAAGACGGACCCAATCTTCTTCTTAACCACAGACACACTGTGACTTGACGGCTTGGAAGAAGGGATCCCATGCTGCATCTCGGTTCTTGGTGCTGGCTTCACTTGCTAGAGTCCCTGAGCCAAGCAATTAATCATAAACATCTTCACTTCTGAAATGAAGTTAATAAGTCTTCCCTGGTCTGATGAATGTGGAAGAATTTCTGATCCATGACGCTGTGAGGAGCTTTGTAAACTGTAGAACATCCCTTGAGAAGTTCATCTGGGGACAGAATGGAAAGGGAACGAGCAGAGGACCACAGTCCAGATCAGCCTTGCCACCCTGCCGCCTCTGAAGTGAGACAGGAAGGCAATGTATTTCACTCAGACAGGGGAGCAGCAGAGAGAGAGCAATAGGTGACCATAGGTCTTTTCTGTGCCCGCTTTTTCAAAGTGGGACTAGCTTGCTCACTGCAGTTGGGATCTCCAGAACTCCACATTTGGGGTACAGTCGGGACAGGTTCTAGAAGAGTGTGCTAGGGTGCAGGGGTCAGAGGGAGGGAGGGAGTTTGTTTGTGAGAGAGGAACAATAATAGGTGCACAGGGAGAGAGGCAAGCAATAACAAATTGAGACGCTAGGTCTCAGGTGTGGGTAATTTGTACTGAGACTAGTAAAACTGGGTTTCCAGGCTCCCGTGGTTAGGTGTGGCCATATAGATGGCTCTTACGAGACAAAGAGGCCAGAGTTATTCATTCCAGTTGTTTTTGCCTGCGGTATATAGACTGGTTTAATGAAGGGGTGAGTAGGAAAACGATGATGTAAGAATTAGTCACTAATATTTACAAATAAACTCTGAAATACATATTTATGGGGAAATTTTTCACATTGAAGTTATAGGATTGCTACTTAGTTTAGAAACGAAAGCCTTCATTTTAGAAATGAAAGCCCTGCCAGCCCTTTAAAAAAATAAAATAAAAGTGCCTTCTTTTAAATGTTCCATTCTCATGAAACTAAGATTTTATTAAGCTCCACCCAGTTCCTCTTTGTGGTGTTTGACTCATCCCTAATTATTACATTTTATGTAGAACAATTTACCCTGTTCTGGCCAATAAGGGAACTTTCTTGACATTATTCTGTCAATTAATTAATTTTGCATACCACCGCAGTTCCCCCTCCCTCCTCTCCTCCCATTCCCTCGCCCTCACCTTCTTTCTACCTCCCCTACCATCCACTCTCCTCTGTCTCCATTCAGAAGGGGTAAGGCCTCCTACTGGACTCAGCAAAGCATGGCATATCAAGTTGAGGCAGGACCAAGCTCCTCCCCGTTACATCAGGGCAGGGCAAGGCATCCCACCACAGGGAGCAGGTTCCAAAGAGCCAGCTCTCATCAGGGACAGGTCCTGGTCCCACTGCTATGGAACCCACATAAGACCAAGGTTCACAGCTGTCACCCAGATTCAAAGGGACTAGGTCAGTCCCATGCCAGCTCTGTCCAGAGTCAATGAACTCCCATAAGCTCAAGCCAGCTGTCCTTGTGGTTTTTCCAATCGTGATCTTGACCACACCCCCTCCCTTTACTCATATAAACCCTTTCCTTCTCTTCAACTGGACTCCAAGAGCTCAGCCTGGTGCTTGGCTGTGGATCTCTGCACCTGCTTCAATCAGTTACTGGATGAAGGCTCTATGATGACAATTAGGGTGGTCGCCAATCTGATAACAGGGGAAGACCAGTTCAGAGAGATGGCTCAGTCATTAAAGGCTAGGCTCCCAGCCCAAAATATAAGGCATTATTCACAAATGAGGGGAAAAAGTGAGTACTAAGAGTCAGAGACTCACAAGCTAGTAATGTCGTCATTCCTCACAGCCCACAAAGAGTGGCGCAGACAATAAAGGTATGTGATACCTCCATCTGAATGGTAAGCAAGGTCTGGAAGATTGGAGCTCGCTGTGCCTTCTCCTAGTCAGTCCGAGAAATCTCAATGTTCCTTACAGGTGTTTAAAACATTGCTGAAATCACAATACTTTGTAGCTGGTGTAAGGACCTAACGTATTTCTGCTGAACTTCAACAGGAAAGTGAAGGAAATCCTAGTGAGTGGTAGAATTACGTGAAGCCTCCAGCAAAAGTATTATAGAATACCTCGTTACAGCCAGTTTTCCTAAAGTCTGGTGACGCCTTGTGGAAACACTAGGAATCTTCCTTGAACTGTATCTCAAACTGGCAGCCACTCCTCTTCATTCCTCGGAAGGGAAGTGTCGTGACCTACTGCCCGTGCTCAATGGCTCCTATGTGCACAGAGTTCTGAAAGAAGAACTCGTGCATCATGCCCAGAATAACAGAGGAGTCTGAATAAGTGGTATTACCACAGAGAGAGCACACACACACACGTGTGCATGTGCATATGCACATGCACATGTACACAGGATTTTAGCAGTATAGTTGGCCTTCTGTACCAGCAGGATCTGCATTTGTGGATTCAACAAAACTGCAAATTTTTTTTTTAAAAATACTGCATTTTGAAGAACTACTCTGTGCTGAATGTGTATGGGCCTCTGTCTTGTTATCACCCCCAAAATAATACATATAATAGCTGTTTACATAGCAATCTCTCATAGTCTATAGATGAGGCAAAGTACACAGGAAGATATGTGTAGGCTATATGTGAATACGTTGTTTAATATAAGCACTGGAGCTCTTGAAAATGTTGATATCAGTGGTAGGCATGGGGATGTCCTTAAATCGCCCCCACCAACGTATAGCAATAAACGCTTTCAAGAACATGTGCTTACTATGATGCTACATAAAATGTGGCTAAGATGAAAACAGAACGTGTACCATTTGAGCTGAGGAAGAGAACCGGCAGGAGAAAGGACAAGAGCTGGTCATAGGGGAACATGAATATGAGCAAATTGTATTGGTAAAAATCACAATGAAATTCATTAATTTTCATACTAACTATAAACAAGTTAAAAAGAAACAGCATCACTAACACTGGGACATATAGACAGGCAGACAGGCAGACAGGCAGACAGACAAAAAAAAATGTGGGAGAAGGATACCCAGTATAATGAGGAGACACTAGTCTCCTCAGTTTGTGGGGATCGAAAGTAAAATATCATCACAGAAGTTCGAGCTACAATTCATAGGATATTATGGACATGAGAAATCTTGGGGTGCCAGATGAGGAAGGGAATGAGACCAAACATACTGCGATTAGGGAATCTTCTAAGCCCAGTTATCCATCCCAACGACAGATTTAAATTCTAAGAGAATTGCTTACCTCAGTGGCTCACATGATTTAAGAAATATGGCACCACTCAGAACAGTGGTTCTCAACTTGTGGGTCGCGGCCCTTTCACAGAGGAGTCACATATCAGCTGTCCTGCATATCAGATGTTTACATATGATTCATAACAGTAGCAAAATTACAGCTATGAAGCAGCAGTGGAAATAATTTTATGGTTGGGGGATCACCAGAACATGAAGAACTGTATTAAAGAAAGAGTATGAACTCACTGCCTCCGAAAGAGTATGAACTCACTCCTGTGGCCTCATCCTTCCTTCCCTGTGCATCTCCCATTACAGGTGCCTGGTTTCCCAATTTCAAGCTCTCCACCATCATGGTTTATCTAAAAAACAAACAAACAAACAAACAAACATTACTCAGTTAATGAAAGCAACCTGCCTGGTTACCTGAGAAGCTGAGCTAACAAGGGGGAACCAGATGAGAGAATGGTTCTCAAACTCTAGCATATTGTGAAATCACCAGGTGGAAGTGTTTGATGTGCGTGGTGGGTTGCATTCCCTGAGATTGGAGTCAGCTGGGCTAAGCGGGGATTGCAACCATATATTTTGGACAAGGTGATATGGGTATTGTCAGTCAGCAAAAGACACTAAGTAGGAGTGGGTTAGAGAGTGACTTGTGACCTGGAGACTTGCGTGTGATTGCCCTCATCATCACCCTGTGATAACCTTTCAAGTCATCTAGATAGATCCAGATCTTAGTGGCAAGAGTTGACCTGTCACAGACGCGCTGAAGAAGAGACGAAATGACAGCTAAGTGAGGTGCAACCTTCCCAGGCACTGTGTGTAGGAGAGGTGGAGGGATGCTGACTTAATTATGAATTTGTAATATCTAGTGCCATGCAAGTTCTTCCCAATAACTTTTTTCCTTTTTCATGTGTATCTGTGTGTGATATGTGTGTGTGTGTGTACGCGCGCATGTGCTTGTGCCTGAAGACAGCATCAGGAGTCTCCTTGAATGGGTATCTACCTTATTCATTGAGGAAGGATCTCTGCATTGAACCGAGAGCTCACCTATATGGATAAGCTAACCAGTCAATTGCTCCAGGGATGCCCACCATGTCTTCTGCACTGGAATGACAGGATCATCTGTGCTCCCTACTGCTTGTGCTTTCGTGGCCAGTGTTTTAACTGCAGTCACCACCTCAGCCCCTGTTTCGCTATTGCCACTAAAAGTGCATTTTCCCCTTGTTCATTGTCTTGTGACATTAGTGTTCAGGGCTTTTAATGACATGCACTTCATAAGCAGGAAAAGCTGCAGTGACAATTTTTTTGATGACCTCAAATTCCCTGGAGTATATTTAGATTTCTATGTTTGGGTGTTTCTCTACTGCTGTTTAATTTATGACTTTTAAATTGGAATGATTAGAAACTGGCCTGAGGAATTTCGATATGAATAGAAATTTTTGTAAAATGGTTATGTTTCAAAATTAATAATTTCTTTACAAAACATAACTTAACAATTCTACAATTAGCCTTTTAGCTATATTATTCATTTTTTCCAAATTCTTGCATATCTCATACTTTCCTATATAATACTTGTAGTTCCTGTTAAATTCTTTTTTGCCTCTGGAAGCTTCATTTCATCTTTTTTCCTTGAGTTTTCCTGTTTAAGTATTACATATTTTTGTATATGTTTCTATTGAAAATGAATTTTATTTATTTATTTATTTTGTTTTTTTCTTTTGGTTTTTCAAGACAGGGTTTCTTTGTATATCCCTGGCTTTACTGGAACTTTCTCTGTAGATCAGGCTCAAATCAGAGATCCACCTACCTCTGCCTCCTGGGATTAAAGGAGTGACAGCCTAGATAATCTTGAGACATTATTTTTGTTGTTGTCGTTGAAGTTTCTTAAGTTAGTGTTCTGATCCAAACTGAAAGGTTTTGGACTCCATCTCCCTCCTTAGTTATTAGACTACTTAGTTACAATACTATTTGCTTGATAAAATGGAACCTATTCAGCTTTTCCAGGCCTAACCTGTATCAGCAATGCCTGTGGATTTTTAGTATTTTAGGCCCTAGGGGATCTGTGAATTGTTTTCCTAGCTACCACAAAGCTTTCTTAGGAGGAATTTGTAGGCTCGGTGGAATGTATCTTGGTAGTGGAGGTGGGGAGAACCTGTCAGTGTCTAAAGATTTCATTGGGGCCAAGACATACTAGTGGTCCTAGGAAAGGGTTTGGGAGCTGGGCATGTGTCTCTGTAGGGCATCCGAAGGCTCAGGATGCACTTCGAAGCTACATTCCTGGATAACAGTGAGTGAGCCTATCTGCCCATCTAGTTTCTGGGCTATCAGTAGGTCATTCTTTCACAACAGACTGCTTGCTGGCTCCTTGGAGCTGTTAAAGGACAAACAAGGCTCCCAGGCTCTGTCTTGGGGCCTAAATGAGGCATCCTTCACAGGATGGACTATGGGTCTGCTTCTTGTGGTCATAGGGCTATCTAACCACTTCTTTGAAACTTTAGTGAGTTAAACCACTAGCTGGGTTAACTAATCAGGACTGGCTGCCTGTCTGCTTTCTAGGACCAAGGCTTGATTGCCTGTGGCACCTGTATGTTTCCTGAAGTTGCTGCTGGTGCCCTGAGACCCTAGAGCAGGACAGGCTCCATTAATCTCTCAGTTCCACTCCTGGACAAAGCTCTAAGACAAAAAGGTCAATAAACATCAGAGCTAAAATCTGCTATAGACAAAATGGACCTCATAGATACTTACAGAACACTTCACCCAACAGCTTCCGAGTATTCATTCTTTGTACCAACACAGAAAATCTTCTCTTAGGCAGCATTGTATGTTAGGCTGCACAGCAAGTCTTGACAGATTCAGGAAAAATATAGGAACTGTATCGCATATATTCTTTGGCCAGATGGAATAAAATTCAGAGTTCAGCAAGAATGACTTAGAAATTTTATAAATAAAGGAAAATTAGACAGTATGCTCTTGAATGTCCAATGGATCAGTGAAGAAACCTGGGGGAACATTAAAGTTTATAGAAACAAACCAACATTGCATCACAGATTATCGATACCAATGGGGTCTAGCAAAAGCAATAATAAGAGGGCACCAAGGATGGCACTAAATGCCCACCTTTATGGAGAGGTGGTTTCAAATAAGCAACCTAACTCAAGAAAACAGAAAAGGAAAAGGAAAAAACCCTCCAATCCTAAATTAGTAGAAGGAAAAATAGCAAAAATTAAAGATGAAAGAAATGTTTCTAAACAATGATCAAAAGATTGAGAAATAAAAGTGTTTTCTTGTGAAAAAAGATAAGCTGAATCAACACTTTGTGCTTAATAAAGAAAAAATGACATAAATGTAATCAGTATGTGAAGACCTTGTAATTTAATCATAAATTATAAGGAACTATTAAGATCGACTATATATTAACAAAGTAGAAAAGAAGAAATAAATACATTTCTAAACATAGAACCAATTAAAATTGAACTTGAAGGAAATGAAAGCCTACACAGACAATAATAGGTAATGAGGTCATCATGATCATCATGATCATCATCATCATCATCTAAAGGTCCAGAACTGAATGGCTTGACTGATAGATTTTATGAAGCATTTAAGAAGAATTAGCACCAACTTTTACTGAAATTTTCCAAAATACTCAAAAGACAGAAAGCTCTTCAGAACCCATTCAATTAAGTCAGAATTACTTTCACACCAAAAGAAGATAAAGTCAAAATGCTTGTCTCCAGAACAAGTCTGCTAGCCACACTCGCTGAAGTGGCAAGCTCTGGGCTCAGTGGACAGTGATTCAAGAAGACACTTTATGTTAACCTGAGGCCTCTACACACAGGCAGAAAGGGAACTGAATGAAAAGGGAATTGACAGAGAAACTCTGTACATCTGCAAAAGGATTGTCATAACACTATGAATGACACGTAAAAAGCTAAAAACCTTGATACTCCAAGTCAATAAATGAGTGAAAGAAATGAACATAGAGTTATCAAAAGACAAAGAATCAATGGCCTGTAATCATGTAAAAAAATGTTTAGCGTCTTTAGCCATCAAGGAAATGCAAACTACAGCTACATTGGGATTTCTTCTTGCCAGAGATAGGATAGTGATCGTAGAGAAAACAAATAAGAATAAATACTGGTGAGGATGTACGAGGGAAAACCTGTCTTAGAAACATGTTGGGGTGACATCTGTTGTTGCCCCACAAATTTACAGGTAAATGAGGAACAATATGTGGCTGAAATGTTTAGTTTCTTCATGACACTGTTCATCTCTCCAGTAACACTGCTTCTTAGTTCAGGACTTTGAGTTTGACCAATACCTTGTAATCGTGGAATCGTCTCTGTTTTAGGTCACTTGGAAGGCCATTGACTGGCAATTGTAACAGAAATATCCACACCAGTATCCAGAAGACCAGAAAACCTTTTTCCATTTATAAACAAAGTGAGTTCTGGTTGCTGTGGACCATGGCCTGTAGCCAATAGGCATCATATGAACCAAATCCAGCCTCTCCTCTCTTACCTCCCTTAACTTGATTTCTAGTTTGCACTTTAGGAAATAAGATTAATTGTGCAAGCCTCTGGCTTGTCTTTACCACAGAAACTCCATTAGGTGAGTGAGCCATAACCTTGATTTCTTTGTTGGGAGAAAACATCTTTAACTGTTTTTCCCTATAAAGCAACAACTAAAACTAGTCCTTTTGCCTATGAGAAGCCAATGTCTGAACAAATCCAAATATAATCAGAGAGGTCATCTTTCTTTCTAAAAGGCCTTAAAGCAGCTTTACATATTGCATTAGTTGCTTGTGGAAATTTGTTAGTCTAACCCTTACGGAAATCAATATAGAAGTTCCTCAAAAAAGCTGCTGTATGACCCACCAGATGCAATTTGAGCCCATATTCTTCAAGGACTCCAGGTGAAGATGTCCCAGAGATATTTACACATTCATGTTTATTACAACACTGTTTATGATAAGCAAGTTACAAAATCTATCAAGAAATCTGTCAATAGATGAATGGATGCAGAAAATGGAATTTATTTAGCCATAAAGAACAAGAAAATTGTTTTGTTTGCTGGGAATTGGATGCAATTTGAGATTATCATATCCAATCAAACAAACCAGACGTAGAAAGGCAAATATCATATGTTTTGTCCCATTTGTGAATCTTAGTATCTGTGGAGCTATATAAAACAGCACATATACATGTATGGAAGTAGGAGGGAGACATGGGGAAGGAAGGAGACTAATGGAGAGAAGAGAAGGAAGATAGTATGGAGGATAAATATCATCAAAGTCAGTTCCATACTTGAAAAGTGCTTTCCGTACGAAATCCAGTAATGAATACAACTGAGTATATAGCAAACACGGCATGAAAAGCTGTGGGAATGGGTGTGGCATCATTGTTTCACTTTCCTCAGAGAGCACCAGATGTCCTCAAAGCTCAAATGTGGTGCTTCAGTCCCCAGATCTGCATAGTCTCCTAGAGTTTGGTCTCAAAGGGAGACTCCCCAGTTGCCTGACCTCAGGAGCCCTTTACTGCTCAAAGGAAAAGATTCTAGTGGCTTCACCATTAGAAGAATACTTCTATATACCTCTGGGATGGAAATATGTAATCTCTGCATTCCTCTGTTCCCAAATCTCTAAAATAATGTTAATGACCTTGGGCAGTTATTGGGAAGGAGTGAATTGACTCTGGTACCACGTCCACCTATTCTGGCCTGCATCGTCACGTAATTTGGTCCCTTTTCCTTTCAGGGAAGCATGAGTTCAAAGTTTTGTTTCAGGCTCCCTGACACCCCCCCCCGCTTTTCTTTTCTTTTTCTTGCCCCACCATGAGGTGCTTTATGTTTGTATTTTTGCTGTGTCATGTGATGTGTATGTGTGTATGTGTGTGTGTGTGTCTGCTTATTGGTACATTCAGTATCTGTGTGCAGGTGCCCACAGAGGCCAGAATAAAACACTGGAGTCCCTAGAACTAGAACAGGCAATTGTGAGCTGCCTGGTGTAGATGCTGAGAATTGAACCTGGGTCCTTCTGCAAGAACAGCAAGGACTCTTAACTTCTGAGGCATGTCTCCAGCTTCTCCACTGTGGGTTTTAAAATGCTTTGTTGCTTTCTTGTTCTCTTCTCTGTCTTCTCTAGACCTAACTAAAGCGTGTGCTAACTGTAAACAGAGTCCTATCCACCTAGAAGACTCTCCTCCTCCCCTCCTAGAGAACTTGCCTGTGTAGTGTAATAATGTCTTTATTAATTACTATCTCTAAAAATATTTAAACATCAAATCATTAAAATGTCAATGAGTCACTTATTTGTGTGACTATTATACATAGAAATGTTTTTAGAGAAAAGTAATTCAGAATGGCTTTAAGAAATATAATGCCTTTACTAATGCTAATTGTTATAAAAATTGTTATAAAAGTTATATATATATATNAAAGACAGCCATAGACTTCTGCATGAGTCTACCTTAGGTAATCACATATATGATACCAATATATCATAAAGATGGATCGACCCATTGCATCCCATAGACTTTTGTGGATTCCCATATAAGTACACAGACTATAGAAATAGCAAGATGAACTTGCATGAGATGATAGAGAGTATTTAAACTTTATTTGTTTGTGATATTAATAAAGGATGGCTGATTTCATTTTGAAATGATACTGTGGCTGGATTTTTTTTTAGATGGATCTCTCATCTTCCAGAGACAGATACAGAACTATTTCTGAGTGAAGTGAAATGGTGTTTGGTAGCCACACCACAGCAATCCAGTATGTGTGGATAGGAGGCAGTGGGAGGAAGTACAAACAAAACACAACTAACAAAGCTAATAATGGTTCAATGCTTGTGGCTTTGCAGCCCCCTGCATAGACTGGAGCTACACGCAACAGGGTACGCTGACCAGCCGGCTAGGTTTTCCCTCCTTTCTCCCATTGGGTTGTTGGCTTTCTCCTGGACCCCCGTCTCAGGTTGTTGACAAACTAGGTAGCTGCCTTGAAACCTGCCCAGGCTTCTACTGTTCTACATATCAGCCTCACACCTTCATCATCAACATCAGCAGCAGATTTGGTGAGAAAATTGGGAATTCTTAAAGGGAGGAATTAGTTAAAAGAGAGATAGTTTTCCCAAGTTAAAAAAAAAATGGGAAACACTATTACAATGGAGAGAATTGGGCCTCTTCATGATTATACAATGCATGATTTAAAAATGGGACAACTAAATGAAGGGATAATCAACTTAACTGGTATAGACAGAATGTTAATTATCATTTTGATAATTCTTGCCTTATTACTAAAAAAAGTTAGTTGATATGAGTGTCAAGATATAGGCCTTAGAAAAACTTATTAAAATAGATTATAGAGATATTCAAATACAGACAGAGGAATTTGAAGGAGGACCAATTTCAGCATTGCATTATTAAGCTAGAGAGGAACAGCCTAAGGTTATCTATCAACCAACCATAACTTATCCAGTCACCTTACAGGAACCACCAAATGACTTACTTAAACTCCTCAAGGCTGTTCAAGCACTCACTGGAATCCTGTGACAATGTTATATTTAAGGAGACTCAAGGAAGCGATATTCTCATATGAAATGAATTCACCTTTTGTGAAGAAGATCTTAAAGTAGTGGTCACCTTGTAATAGAATTATCCATAAAGACTGGATAGACTTAGTTACAACAGTTTTGGAGCCTGGTCCACAGTTACAATAGAGGAGCTTACAGAAAGATGAGGTTAAGACCATTGAACAATGAAGTAGGGCTAGATGTATGAAATCTCCCAAGATCAACTTCTTGGAAAGGGAGATTATGCTAATGTACAAAAGCAATCTCTATATGATGAATACACATTGACTTTATGCCATACAGCAGCTTTGAAGGCTTGGGACAGAATTGGAGAAGTAGGAAAGAAAATTGAGTCATTTACGGAAATTATACAGGGCCCAAAGGAAACTTTCACAGATTTCTTACAAAGATTGACTTCAACAGTAAATAGATTTATATCAAATTCAGAAGCTAAGTAAATAATAATTGAATCTCTGACTTCTGAAAATCCTAATGAACAATGCAAAAGGGTAATTAGGCTGTTAAAGGCAAGATCAGCAACCTTCGAGGAATAGATCTGAGATACAATCAATATTGAGTCTCATGACCATGATGATTCTTGGATAGGAGGGGTGATTTCCAGAAGTTTGAAGAAAAATTAAAATGGCAAATGTTTCAATTGAGGTAAACAAGGTCACCTAAAAGGGGATTATAAACAGGAAATTCTGAGAAACAATGTTTTTTCCGAGCATAATCCATTCATAGCACCACTCCTTTATGGATTACTCAGAGGGTGTGGCAAAGGCAGGCATTATACTAATGAATATAGATCAACAAGGGACTGTCAAAGTACTTCTTTGTAGTCTGGAAACACCTTGCGGGGCCTCTCATAGGTCCCTATATCAAATTTAGTTTGGTTGTTTCCTGTCATCTTGGAGGAAACTCCTTCCCAGAGCAATTAAAGAACCTAATGCCTATTGTAAACAAAACAAAACAAACAAACAAATAAAAAACCAAATTGCTCTGGATGATAGAAGAGCTTTAGAAAAAAAATTTTCAGGAGGAAACAAAATCAATAGAGGTTAGATTAAGAATCTCCCCAGAGTTAGAGCCAGGGCAGGATTTTGTTTTTGCCTTTTCAGGAAAATTAAAACAACCATATTTAGAAATTCAGGACCTTTGGACAAATAAGCATCCAAAGAAGAAGGATGAAATACCCAGAAAAATTACCAAGAAAAGGAATAATTTGACCTAATGCAATCTCTGAAGTCTCCAAAAAGATGATGGGATCCTACTACAATTCCTCCAAGACTGTAATAACACCACTAAACTGACAAACAACACCTATAGATCAGCTTTGGACTACAAACTGCTCAGGACAATTTTGAGAGGGCTAGCTGAGATGATCCAGCCTAACAGACTACTGTAGCCAAAACTTGAGACAAACCCTACTTTCCCATTACACAGAGACTGGACAACAAATGATACAGCTACCTCTCCCAGGACTTGACAATTAACCCAAATTTTTCTTTTTAGGATTTCCCTAAAGTTGCCATCAACCCCAGACAGCAGGAAGTAAATTTAAGAATACAGTGCCCACATTCCCAAGAGTTGAGGTGGGTGGTTTTTGGTCGTTCAATGTGTTCAGGGTTTTTGTCATTGTTTAGGGTGGTTGGTTACAAGTTTTGTTGGTAATGGTCAGGAAAATAGTTGAACAAGGGAGATTAGATTCAGAGTTCATGTTCTGAAAAGGAAAAAGGATATAGGTAGGATGGGATAAGGGTAAATTATTGAATCTACTTTTAAACCAAAAAAGCAATTAGTAGTTTTAAATATTTTTCATTGATATGAATTTTTATATATTGATGCAAATTTATGGTTATTTTGATTAGAACATACAATACATACATTTCTATTCTTGTTCAATGTTTTGTACCTATATAGTTCATTTAATATTGTAATGCAAATTTATAGTCCTTGAAAGTTTTATTACCAACTATTTAGGATAATAAGGAAACGCAGGTTAGTAATTAGTCATCTATTACAATTAAACTTGTAGTCATATTAGGTATCTTTTCAAGGTCAAACAAAGATATATTTTAGATATACAAGTCATCTTCAAACACTTCAGAGATATACAGAACATGGCATTTAAGATGTTTTAATAATACAGATTTTTTTGATGATGAGACATATTTACTCTTGGAAGCACCAATTTACTTCAGAAATGATGATGGGCATTGAAGAAACTCCACATATAGTTTACTTTCTTTGTAGCAAGCAGAAGTAAGCCACTGGGCAAGAAAGTGCTCTTGACTCAATTGCTGATGGTATGCTGTCCAAATTGGAAAAGCAGGACAAAAAAGAGAGTGACTACCAAACCTTGCCAAGACCAGGTGGGACACCTCTTCAAAAATTCTGCTTCATAGAAAAGTCTGTCAAATATTCTAGGCTGTAGGCTGAAGATGGATGCACCAGCATTACAGAGGAAACTTGAGTGACTGTTCAGGCAGCCAGCTGTTTCTGTCATTTCTCACATTTTTTTTTTGGAAGTAGCTTGCTTGCACTTCCTGCTTACTCAGTTAATATTTTTTTTCCTTGGGTCTTTGAGGGAGTTGAAGACTAAGTAGTTAAAGCTAAAGTTTTCCTTGTTTACCAGACTCAGAAAAAAAACTCACTAAAGAGGTGTAAATTATATAAGGTTAAGAGAAATCAAAAGATAGTTTGGGATGGTAATTAAAGTAAGGATAGAAAGTGAATTAGGTACAAGACTTTGCGCTCACCAAGATAGGATAGATAATAGAGTATTTACTCTGAATTTGTCAAATGCTAATGGATTAGACATTGTTGATTTATTTATTGACTGTATATATTGTATATACTTATTGTACTTACTGTATATATTTTTTCTCATATTAGTTATAACCTTTTTATTTTAGATTAAAAAAAGGGAAATGAGATGATATTTTGTTTATGCTTTGACAAAACTTACCCGAAGATCACTTTGCAGAGCTAGACACTAATTAGTCATATAGGCCAGGCAGTAGTGGCACACAACTTTAATCCCAGCACTCAGAAGGCAAAGGCAGGCAGATCTCTGTGAGTTTAAGGCCACCCTGGGCTACACTAGATTGATACAATCTCAAAGAGAAACAGAGCCAAGCGGTGGTATCTTACACCTTTAATCCCAGTATTTGGGAGTCAAACACCATTGATCCCAACACTAGGGAGGTGGAGACAGGAAGGGAGACAGGAACACAGGGCATTTAGTTGCCAGCTTACAGTTTCACAGGTTCAGTCCATTATCATCATTACAGGGAGCATGGAGGCATGCTGGCAGATGTGGTGCTGGCTACATCTTGATCTTGATCAGAAGGCAGCAGGAAGTTGACTGATTGTCACACTGAAGGAAGTTTGAGCAAAAGAGACCTCAAAACCCAGCTCATAGTGACGCACTTCCGCTAACAAGGCCACACCTCCTAATAGTACCACTCCCATTGGAGGGCCCTTGTTCCAGGACACCATTTTGTACAAGTGGTGGCCCCACATGCTGGAATAAACACTCATACTATTTGAGACTGGAGTCTTCCTTAAGTGTTTCTCAGATTCTTAAAGCACAATCCTGAGGCCTAGAAATGAAGGGAAAATGAAGAAGGCCATGATTTTTCTCTTTAGTTCGCTTCTTTATCTAGTGGATGTGAACAATTGGCAATTGGCCAACTAATACCATTAAAAAAGAATTCTGTAGAGAAATGAATTTGTGAAACGACAGAAAGTTAAACTTGGTTTCTTTTCTGCTAGTGTTTTCTGATTTGAACAAGCCACTGTCCATTGTGAATATGTAATGCACAGTGTATCTTGGTACTTTTTAATGGCATTTGACTATCATTTTACAATTCCTTCTAAGATGGTAAGATTTAGGCCACAGTGCTATATTATTCTCTTCACTCCAATGGCCAAGAGGAACCTTAACTTTGGCATTCCCTGACTCACTAGTCACACACAACAGCTTAATGCAACTTGAGCCACACATCATTTTCAACACTTTTCTTAAGCTCAGCCTAGCATGTGGCCCAAAGAGGGCTCTCCCGCACTTGGCAGAGAACCAATCAAACCTGTCGGTACACATGAAGGAGAAGAATGGTTTAATTAATAAGAGTTTCTACCTCTTAGGCCCATGTTAATTTAAGCTTCTGGGACAAGAACTCAAATGGGTGTTCTTTAATCCTCAAAGCTGTCCTGGAAACTAGGTATGGATGTGATGTGCTAATAAAGTCTCAATCATACCTGCAAGTTCATGATCACATAGGTGACTGGCACAGGCTTATGGTTCATTCTGACAGGCCATAATCTTAGCCTTATGTGCCTATATCTTATTGTTTCTTAAACGTTTTGTATTGCATTATTTATGTATTTATCTGTTTAATGTTTGTGTGCATTGTGCAAATATCTGCCAGCACACATGTGTGAGATCAGAGAACAGCTTACAGGAGTTGGTTCTCGCCTTCCACCATGAGAGTCCTAGAGGTTGAACTGAGGTCATCAGGATTGGTGACAAGTGCCTGTACCCACTGTGCCATCTAGCCACCTCATCAGTACATACTCCTATATTTTAACTTATCAAAAATATTTAAATATTTTAATCCAATGAAATAAATAGAAGAATATGCCAGAAGACATGTCTGTCTGTATGTACCTGGTGATTCTGTATTCCTGACTCTTAGCACAGCACCTAGTGTGGAGGAGATGCTCACTGACTTTCAGCGCAGTGCCTATTGTGTGGGAGATGCTCACAAGTCTTTGTTGGGCATTAGTTATAATACCCAACACAGAGCACCTTATAAGGGAAGGATACATTCAAAGGGCACACAACATGAACAAAGGCATCGGTTACTTAATGGTCTCTCCACCATGGGCATGTTAGGGAAACTCCTCTCTCTCTTGGTATGAGTGGAATGGCTATGAGAGCCACTTAATTAGCCGGAGTCGTGATTTCTCTGTTGGTGTGTACATCTAGAGAAACAGTTGTTGCATCTAGACTTTCGTCATCTCCCTCTTTGTTGCTGCTCTATTATCTCACAGTTTAGTTGCAGCAGCTATGAATCAGGCACATTACACAATGCCCAGCTTCCTGAAGGATAATTGCCTGTGAGTCAGACGTCAACTTCTCGCTGGCCCAAGCAGCAAAGATTCACCTGCAGGTATTTGAGCACTGTGATACTGACATGGATTCTTAAGGAAAGAAACTAAAAGAACCCGTAACACTGTATAAGAAACTTGTTCAATTACCAGGGGGACAAATCACAAACCGTATGATACCATCTTCAAAAGGAAGTACGGAGGCGTATTTGATGAGTTTCTCACATGGAGATAAGATAAGGATAATGTGATATATGTGCTGTGGGTGGGAGTAAAGAAGGAAATAGTAATTATCTAAGGAAGCATGGATGTCGTAAATACCGGAGAAAAGAAAGAATGAAGAGTCCCAGAAGTTAAATAAATAGGAAAAAGAAAATGAGCTTTAAGAAAAGAAATTTACATAAAGGATTACGCTCATTTCCTGGTCCTACTGCTAAGCCCATTCAGGTGACTATTTGATTCAACAAGATGGGGTACACAATTGCTTCCAGATGAAGGTGTCACACAGTCTTCCTGTCTCTTTTCAAAGCTTTGGACTTCCCATAACAGGTGAGGCTCAAAGAGCAGCGCTGCTAACATTGTCCTTACCCACAAGTCCTTGAAACAGCCGTTTGCACCAGGAGCCTTTTTATGATGGGAACATCTGCCCTCTCTTTTATTTTTTCTTGCTGGTTTTCAGTTACCTTGACTCCTTTTCCACAAGATTTGAAAGAGTGAATGGCACACTAAGGCGAATGAAGCCAAGACGTTCTTATCCACAGCTTCCAGTCTGGTGTGACACACAACCACGCCTTAAAAATAAATTAAGTGGGTTTTTGAAAGAACAGGTAAAAGATCTAAATGATGGAAATAAAATCTGTCTCAGACAACCATTAATATAATTTAGTTCCAAAATACAAGATTAAATATATGTCCCTTGGAAACCTTGCAGGTTCTTACTCCGCATAAACCTTTCATAACTGAATTCAAAGAACTGCAGTGTTTGGGGAGTTTAGCTCTGTGGGAGGCAGCCTTATGACCAACAACAGTCAGCTTAGGAAACACCCTAGGAATTTTGATTCATCAATACAGAAATGCTTTTCCTTTCCTAATACAACAAAAATGGGTAATGACAAATATCCTTTCTAGAAACCTCTTTTAATTGATTTGATTTACAGAATTTAGAACATTAGATGACATAAATCCTCTGAGTTTCAAATCTGCTGTGCTGGCTGAAGATGTAGATTCCAGGGTTCTTCCCTGAACTACTGTACTTCAGAGTGTGAGGCCTGAAAGCACACAGTTTGGCAGCTGGGGTAGGGTTCTGACTCACAGCCCTCCCTTTTGCTATCTGAAGTGGTGTGGGGTGGCAGGGACAAGCTGATGAAAGCAAGTCACAATACTCAGAGCTCCAGTAGGGAGAGGGTGGAGCATATTCTCGGAGTGCCCCCTTTATTCTACCGTTTATTTTCAGCATAGTTATAATTAAGTGAGTCTTCATAATCTACAAATGACATCCTCAGGTACTCAAAGTACCAAGGTTGGATGACAGACAGAAAAGAAGAAAGCAGATGTGAACTTGCATCTTAGTTCTCTGTGTGACCTTGGCCAGGTTACTTCATGCCTATAATTTGCTATTTGCCACATCTGTAAAAATGTGGACTGTAGTAAGAACCTCACATTATATAACAAAAGATAGTGTCTATTGCATATTAGATATCCAGTAATTATTATCTTTCCTTATGACTTAGTCTAAAAGTATGTTACAAGTATTAAGTATTCAGTGTCCCAATTTCCTGTGCAATCCTGCCATATATATCTCTATTATCT
>LOEQ01002204.1:143793-157031 GCA_001685075.1 Bramus lutescens | reverse complement strand
CTCTCTCTCTCTCTCTCTCTCTCTCTCTCTGTCTCTCTCTCTCTCTCTCTCTTCCCAGTCCTAGCTTAGGTTGCCTAGCTGCTGAGTGTGAATTTCAATTGTGACCTTGAGGACACTGCTCTCTCCTTCAGCTCTGGCTTGTTGACGACGTTAATATTAAATGAAATCAGCAGGGGGCACAGTTTCTTCATGGTTCCTTTTGATTAGAAGAAAAACACCTAAGCTGGTTTCTTTGTGCTGTTTTGAATTGGTTTTTGCTTTTGTTTTCCTTTTTCTTTTCCCCCCGATAATCCAGAGTGTCACCCCAAAATTCATTTCCCTCAGAAAATGGCAATGCAAGCCATCCAAAAGGAGGCTGACAAATTTACTGGGAGTGCCCAGCTAATTATATAATTTCTGCAATGATGAGTTTTCTTTAAAAAAAAAAAAAACAAACACGAGGTAGGTGTAAATCAAAGCACAATGGTGAGACTTATCACCCTTGTTTACTTGAAATTTCTCTCTAGATCTCCCAGCCTGGTGGCGGCTCCCATTTTCTGGACTTCTAGAAAATACGTGGAAAGATTGCACCTATCAGTGCTTCAGGGGCTGTTTCCAGCTGTCTTCTGTATCTTAGGAGAGTTTGCATGCTCCCTCTACCTCACAGTTTAGTGATGACGTTCTCTGCATGACCTTGCAGCTAGCTTTTCTGCATGGCATGAGTCGGTGCTCAGCCGGGGTACTGGGATCATTAACTCCATTTCTCTTGGAATTTATTGTATTATCTTCAAAACCAAAACAGTTTACGAACATCAAAAAGATTCAGGAAACTTTCTAACTGGAATGTAGCTAATAGTTCTTTAAATTATTATTAAAGACAGCTTTAGCCACAGCTTAGAGCAATGTAAACTGGATCTTGTTCAGGCTAGCTCCTTTGTACGTCTTAACTCACTGAATTCCTTGCATAAAGAAAGGCACATACTTAAATCATATGTTCTGGCTCTAGCCTGTAACCCCAGCATTGAGCAGGGGCTCAAGGACCACTGCCAGGCACAGCCACATCTGGCCGTCACTAAAAGACCTTATTTCCAGATATTTAAGTAAACAAGTAAGAAATCAATTTGTCTAAATTCACAGATACAGTAAAGGAGAAAGAAAGATACCCCAAACTTGCAATCTGGTTCTAGTAGCCACCTAGAAAAAATATTTTTAATGTAACTATATTTTTAATGTAACTTTGAATAAGTAATAGTTCACATATTTTCGTTATTTTCAACCTCCTTGTTTTTATTCTCAGTTGAAATACAATTGCACATATTTCTGGGATACAGTATGCTGTGTCAATAACTGCATACAGTGTGAGCATCCATTCCAGGCAACCAGTATCTTTCATCTCTAGAATTCATCATCTGGTGTGGTGGAAAGATCAACAATTTTATCCACTAGCTATTTTTATTTGTTTATTTTCTAATTTAACTTCTTTATTGATTCTTTGGGAGTTTTACCATATCATGCACCCCAATTCTGCTCACCTCCCAGTCCCCCAAATATGTTCCCCTCATCCCTGCATCACCCCACCACCACAAAAGAAAACAAAACAAAGTAAACAAGCAAACAAACAAAAATAAGAACAAAACAAAAATAACAACAGAAAGAACAAGAACAACAGCAACAAAATCTCTTCGCTTCTTCTTTCCTGTCTCTTCAGCCTCTTCATTTTTCCTGGTGGCATTGGGGGCCTCAGTGTGTCATATAGTAATACCCTTTTGTCCTGTTGACTTTACTAGCAAATGCTCATTGCAGTGAGTCATGGGTCTGGTTTAAGGCCTCTGGTTTCTGTACACCACCATCACTGGATCCTCATCGGGACTCCTCTGGGTTATCCTGTTGCTGCCCTGAGTCATTGAGATCCTGTGGGTACTGTTCCACAGGACGATTCCCTTCATGGAGCTCCAGCAGTTCCTAGACGGGGTAGATGTTAAGGTTAGCCAACCCAAGGCCCAGCTGCGGGTCTAGGTGGTAGCTGAGCTGGTCAGTCCATGCCCTCAGGGTCGGTTCACCCTTGCCTGTGGTGAGGGTTAGGGCCAGTTCTCCAGAGTGCAGGGTCCAGCTCTCCAGTGAGGGTCAGGATCAGCTCTCTTGCTATAACATTCAGTGAGAGGCAAGGCCAGCTTTCCCCGGGCCAGCAAAGGGTGGGGCTGGCTCAGCATGAGCCTTTGATTTCATCTCACATGGTTCCTAAGGCCCCCTAAGGTGACATGGGCCACAGACATCAGCATAGACCTCAGCTGGACCACAGACCCAGACATTGCCCTTGACAGTAGCTTGTGCCCTGACAACATCCTAGCTCTGGATGGAAGCCCTGGTCACTCAGGTCAGGATGGTTCTGGTGGCCACATGGCTAATGGACACCACCAAAGTTGGTTGCAGCCCCAACCCTGGGCTTCTGTGTGACCTTTAGTCAAAGTACAAGATTTAGACTTCAGCACAAACACCAGCCTCGGTAGGACCGCAGACCCAGGCATGGTCCTTGGCAGTAGCTGAGTCTGGATGTCACCATTGCCCCAGGTGGGAGTGCGGGCCACTCAGATCGACAGTCCCAGTGGTAGTGTGGTCCTCAGATACCAACATGGGCCCTGATCTCAGGTGTCTACACAGCCTTCCATGCATCAGGATACTTGAACATCAATCAGCACAGACCCTGGCTGACGTAGGGTCATGGACCCTGACATTGCCCTCAGCTGCAGCTCTGGCCTGGACATCACTGTGGCATTGAGTAGCAGCACAGACCACACAGATCTGCATGCATCTTGGCCCTCAGGCACCAACCTGGACTGATCTGACCCTGGGCATCCTCATGGCCTGCACTGGCAATAGGAGTCACTTCCATCAATCTAGACTCTGACCAGTATAGATAGGTTCATGGACCCAGACATGACACCATGCCCCATGTGGCAGCACGAGCCACCCAGATCTATATGGCCCCTGCTGTGGCATGGCTCCCAGACTCCAACCAGGCCACAGGTTGCTGCCCAGATCCCGGGCCTCTGTGTGGGCCTTAGTTGCAATCTAGGTCACAGACTTCAACACAGACCCCACTTGCAGCTGGGCTGTTGGCTACTTTTGAAGTATCCATTTAACTGTTTGCGAACCATGATTCATGCAGTCCAGAATAGTAAGTTATTCATCAACCAACCAACTACAGCCCTATGCTTATTGCTATTCTGTCTCCATGCTCCCTATTCTTTCTGGATTTTGGCAACTCTTGTTCTACCCTCTACATCTATGGAGGTCTACATTTATAGATTCCACACGAATCAGAACATACAGTATTTGCCTTTCTGTGCCCAACTTGCTTTCCTTAGCACTATATCCTCCGGGTTCATCCAAACAGCAACAAACGCAGGAACTCTAGGCTCACTTTCTTCTCTGGGTATGAATACCATCCTGTTGTGAATACAAGCTTCATTTCCTCTATCCAGCACCTGCCAGTCAAGCCTCCCATTGATTCCCAGTCAGAAGTGCTGGATTATATAGAAGTTTCATTTTCATTTTCTGACTGACCTTCATACCATTTTCTTGCACTAATTGTGTTCCCATCAACATCCTGTGAGAGTTCTTTTCTTTACATCTTGGCCTGCATTTGTTACTCTTTGTCTTTTTAAAAAAATTTATGAGTAGTTTGCCTACATGTATGTCTGTAGCATGTGTATATAGAACCACTGGAAAGTGTAACTGGAGGTTTAGACCATGGTGAGCCACCATGTGGGTGCTTAAAACTGAACCCAGGTCCTCTGCAAGAGTATCAAGAGCTCTTAGCCACTGAACCATCTCTCGAGCCCCCTAGTCTTTGTCTTTTTGGCTATAGCCATTCTAAGTAGGGTAGGAATAAACTACACAGTGGCTTTGAATTTTATTTCCCTGATGTTTAAGGTTGCTGGGCATTTTTCATATACTCATTGCCATCTGTAAGCCTTCTTTAAGAATAATATTCAGGTTATTTACCCACCTTACCAAGATTATCTGGGCCTTGTGTGTTTATTGGTGGAGCTGCTTGTGTTCCTGTATGTTGTGGATAGTCTTTCCTTGTCAGACGAATAGTTTACAAATGCTTTCTAGTCTACAAATTACTTCTTAACTGTTTTGGACTTTGATACACAGAAATTCGTTAAAATTTTGTGTTATTCTTACTATTTGTTTGTGTATATGTGTGTGTGTGTGTGTGTGTGTGTGGTTGTGGGTATGTGCCACAGTGGCACATGTGTGGGAATCAGCAGACAACTGGCAGGGCTTGGCTTCCCCCTCCTTGGTGGTCTCAGGATCAAGCCCAGATTCCCAAGGCCTACCTCAGTGCCTCAACGCTTCCTCACACGCTACTGAAGTCATCTCTCAAGCCCTATGCTGTAAGAAGCTCTTCAGTTTTCAGTTTTGCTTCCATTGATTTGGTCTTGGGAATCTTTTATTTTTAATTCTATTCTGGATTGATCTTTGATCATTTATCTTTGGGCTTGCAAATCTTTCTCAGAGGAAGAGTTCTGGAAGCATTTCTCCTATGCTCTTTTAAGAGATTCATAGTTTGGAGTCTTAAGTGTTAGCTTTGGGGTTAATTCCTTTTGTTTGAGGAGAGATAGCAGTCTAGTTTATCTCCTTGACCTATGGACATCCATTTTCCCCCGATACTGTTTATTGAAGAGATTGTCCTTTCTCCAGCTGTCTGTAGATAGGTAGATTTATTCTCTATTCTATTTAGTTTGGTGCCAATGCCATGTTATTTTAGCTACTAGAGCATTGTTGTATATTTTAAAGTCAGGTGTTGTGATGTCTAGGTTTTGTTCTTTTTGCTCTAAATTTTTTGTTGTGATTTAGGAGCTATTGTGGTTCCATATTAATTTTAAGAATCTCTTTTTCTCCTTTTCTACTTCTTGAGGAATGTTACAGGCATATTTATATAGGGACTTCACTGAATCTGTTAATTGCTGTGGGGATGGACACTTAAATAATATTAATTCTAATTTTAATGTGACACCTTAATTATTTTGGCATCTTGTTCAATATATTTCACTAATGTTTTGTAATTTTCATACTAGAACATATTTACATCCTTGTTCCAAGTAGTCCCAGGCATTTCATCTCTTTGTAGGGAACTGTTTTCTTGATTTCTTTTATAGCTAGTTCATTATGGATGCATAAAAATCCCATTGGCTTTTTGTATCCTAATCTTGTATTTTGTAACTTTTTGTTCTAATGATTTTTTTTAATGAAGTCTTGGGTTTTATTATTTCTATGATTACAGCATCCACAAAGGGTCACTTGATCCTTTACAATTTGGAAGCTGTTGTGTCTTTCTCTCACACGATCTCTCTGGTTGAGACTTCTCGTTTATGGATTTTACGGTAGCAATTGCATGTGATTTGCTTTGGTTCCACCCACCCCTTTTCCAGCATCCCTGGCTTTCCCTGAAGTGGATTATCACCTTGGTCAGTTGTCAGAACATAGCCCAAGAACAGAGCCATGCGAGGAGACTTCTGAGTGCTTGTGAGAAAACTCCAAGAAAACAAGAGTCTTGTGACCTCGGTTTCTTCAAAACACAGAATTGTTGCTGGAATGTGCTTTTGTGCTCCTCCCAGGTGCCACAGACAGGAATGGTTTTGCTTGATTATTCAGTACAACTGACTATTGCTATTTGTTTATGCGCCGCTATGGAAAAACATGTTTCTGCCAACTTACCCTTGTGATTGAACACTTTACTTATGTGACTCTTTTTATTCCTCAGGCTGTATCATCCAGTGCTCTGAAAAAAAGTTGGCTATTGCAGGAGACTTCAGTCCACCAGATATATTGGCTCTGTTCTCCCCTGTTCCACCACCTTTAGGGTGGGACACTAAAGGTTATTAACAAACAAGTTATGAACCTGAACGAGGGCATATTCTGCACTCTTCTTTATGATGCAACACACAGAATATTCATTTGTCATTCTGGAGTTTCTTTTCTACAGAGCTATTTGTTCTAGACACCTCAGAGCACAAAATATCAGGTATTGCCCTTTTTCAGCACGGTGTTACTGACCTACCCTGTGTCAAGGGACCTAGTGGTCTCTTCTGTCATGCTGTTATAGGTACGTCACATCACCTGGGTGCCATCCTGTAAATGTGTGAAGCAGCCTATAGGGTAACATCCTCTTCCTAGATGTTAAAGGGTGCACATCACCGTATGATCCTCTCTAGGAATTGCATATTTTCATTCCCTTGAGAATGCTTGAGAGGTCCTGTTTCCCAGTTACTCTGACAGAGTATATTATTGAATTTTGGGATGTGTGCCAGTAGAAAAACTGAGAATGACAACATCTCTGCCTGTTTTCATTGCATCTAAAAAATCATTGGCAGCGAGGCAGTGGTGGCGAATACCTTTAATCCCAGCACTTGGGAGGCAGAGGCAGGTTAATATCTATAAGTTTGAGGCCAGCATGGTCTACAGAGTGAGATCCAGGACAGCCAAAACTATCAGAGAAACCCTGTCTCAAAAAAACAAAACAAAATATCAATAAAATAAAAATTAAAAATTGGCAAAAAATCAAATAAATGTCTTTTCATGTAAAAGTGTGTGTGTGTGTGTGTGTGTGTGTGTGTGTTGCTGGAGATCATGCCAGCACTAGGCAAGCCCTCTACCACTGAGACACATCCTCCAGCATCTGTTCAAGCATCCTTTTTTTAAATGTGAGCTATCTGTTCATGCCTTAGCTCATTTATCTTTCAGCTTGTTGGTCCTTTGCATCTCCCTTTCTCAGAGTTTATGTTGTGAGGCAATAAGCCATAGTCTTATAATGGAAGAGGCTGTGTCCTTCTTCGCTTGAATTTACTTCTTCCTTTATATCTCTTTTTCAACTGTGAGTACATTTTTAGTTTCTATATGCTTGAATTAAAATGTAAGACCAAATGTTGTATAGTTAATGTTTCATGGTTTGAATAGGTCTTATTCACAAACGCATGTTGAGTGCTTACTACTCCGTATCCTACTATGTGCCAAGTTCTTGGGAAAAAACTATTCCTGCTAAACATTTCCTGACATGGTGGATGAGATAATTCAATAGAGTTCAATACAGTTTCAGTGAACTGGGAACAAGAACACTGCAGAGACAGGAAAAGAGAATATAAAATCCTACATGATCGGTCTACTTACAGAAAATTGCAAAAGGTTTCCTAAAGAGGGTTGTTTTAAAACATTCTCTTGAGGGGCCATAAGCAGTGAAGAGGTGTAGAATAGATGGAAAGTCAAGCCCTTACAGTCTCGTTCCTGAGTGACTAGGTCCACTCCTTGCGTCTCAGCAGCTTCTCTCTAACTCAACAAGGTTCACATTCCTTGTGTCATCTGCCAAGCACAGCCTGTTGTCACATGAGAGGTGATGAAGTTCTCTTACCCACAGGAAGCATACTATGGCTTGTAGGCAGACTGCTTGTTCATTTCCTGGCCACCTAGACCCAAAATAATCACACAGAAACTATATTAATTACAATACTGCTTGGTCAATAGCTTAAGCGTATTTCTAGCTAGCTCTTACACTTTAAATTAACCCATTTCTACTAATCTGTGTATCACCACCACATGGCTGTGGCCTACAAGTAAGATTCCATCTGTTTGTTTCCTTTGGCAGTCTCTCTGACATGGCCTTCTTTTCTCCTCTATCTCTGCTTGGAATTTCGTCTTACTCTCTTCTGCCCTGTTGTAGGCCAAAGCAGTTGTATTCATTAACCAATAAAAGCAACACATATACAGAGGACCTCCCACGGCAGTGGCTATAATGCCACAGAAGTCAGCCCCATGCAGGCATCGTACTCATCTACTGCCCTTCTCTTCTAAACACTTGGTGTTAAGTCTGATGTTTCAGCTCCAAAATGAAAGAAATAAGAGTTCAAGGGCGGGTGCCTTCTTAGCCCCTGATTGTGCCGGTTCTGTTCATTTCTATTGTGGTCTTGTGGTTTCAACAGAACTGTAAATTATCTCTGAGATGCCCCAAACATTCATCAGTCAGTTCAGGTATGGGATAGACCCGAGGTGCAAGCAAGGACAGAGAATGAGCAAGCATTCATGGTCCTCCCCACACAGCCGGCAAAGCAGGGTTGAGTAGATAAGTCTGCTGGTTGCACAACCCCTCCTCCTCTTTCGTTCCACCAAATGAACTCCTGTTTGTTTTCCAGTGACAAAGAGACTAGCCAAGGGGTGTGCTGTGACTTGTCTGGTCTGGTCTGAGCCAATCACAGCATCTAGAATCTCTTATAGAACTTGTCTGGTTTTGTTTGGAGCTCAAGAGTTCAATCATACACAGCAGGAAGTCAGTTGGGGCATTTCCGAGAGAGATTTTGTTTTCTTAATAAATAAATATGGAGGTGATGTTTAACCTGAAGGGGTCCCTGCAGGTGTCATACAGGGAAGCGAACCACATGAAGCAATAAGAATGAAAACCCAGTGCAGAATGACTTCATCAACTTGGATCAGACTTTGGGAGTCTAATAATATGCGGCTTGTTCCCAGTGTCTTTAGCCCAGTATAATTTGGAAAAAAGGTTCCTGGTGTAATACATTTCCCATTACACAAAGAAGCATAATTACATCAAAATTTAGAGGACATGTGCTCATCTAGGATGGGTTCTAGAGATAGGCTACTGCACTATCTTAAGGGCCTAAGAGTCTGTTTTGATCTTGGTCATACAAACAGCATACTTGTCATTTGGGCTATTAAGTACCTGTGGTCCTGGTTGTGGGAGTTTGGGGAGGGACTGTCTCTGGCTATAAGGTTCATTTAGATTGCCAGCTACCTTCTGTCTTGGGTGTAAGAGCTTGATGTGGCCTGACCCAACAGATAATGAAGGTCACCAGGAAGCCCATCGCTTAAAATTCTCAGCTTTCTGGTTGGAAGAACAGGTTTTTCATCTTTCCCAGTCAAGACAATCCTGTGTGCTTAACATTCCTTGTTTCTCTGGAGATCTGTGGGGTCAAGGATCTTAGTGCTATGCTCTCACCACTTGCTTTCATTGTTTTGTGGTGCCCTGAAGTGGTACCTGGAACCGCAGTAACCATATTGTCTAAAAAGACCATAGGATTTTTGTAATGCCATTAGCTCTGACCTCATGATGCTTCTTCGTTTAGCATTTTCTTAGTAGACCAGGAAAGCAATAATTTCTCCTTTCTCAAGCTACTGACCACCAGCAGCAGCAGCATTTAGCTGGCTTGCCACATTTCCAGAGATTCAGTTCGTAATGAAAAAACACAAGTACACTCAGCTTCCCCATGGCTTACACAGACCATTACACAAACAAAATCAGCATAGAGTCAGCGAGCTGCATACTTGGGCTCACAGGACAACATCAGGACATCGGGGGCACAAGATGGGATCAAAGTGGTTGGTGAATCTGTTGCAGAGGAAAAATCCAAGGCTCCAGAGGAGTGGCTGCATACCTAGGAACTATTCTAGAAAGAGGAGCCCAGATGGGAAAGCCCAGGCTTCATCTCAGTGGACAGAAGCAGATGGGGAAATGCCCATGACAACCTCCTGCGAGGAGGGATGGCCCCTGGGGGACAGTTTACCTCCCCTACCTATGGATCTGCCTTCAAGACAAGTCAGACTGTACCCAGACTTTACCTTCTTACCCTGTTCAGAGACATGCAGGTGTCATGGAATAGTCATGCATGTCCAACACCCAACTGACAAGGTTCCAAGGTGGCATGGGGGAAGGGGCTTAGGTTTGTCAAAGGACAAAAGTTTTTCAAAGGAATGATGTATTCTGAGTATATTTTCAGGTTTTGCTGAAACATTTCTCAGTATCTCAGGAGCCTGATTGCAAGGGTATTTCCCAGCATACAAAGGCAGCATTGAAGGGCATGCCCAGACACTGGCAAGGACAAACACCAAGGTCATGCACTCTAGTGGGGAGGCGTGTGTAAACACACACATCCTGTGTGCTCTCAGCAAATAGCAGGTTCTCCTCAAAGCCCCAGTGTGGCATGCCAGCACACCTCCATCGCTGCCCTTTGGAAGCCATGCGTGTAATCCCCAGCCACCAGAGGGCTTATCTCGGGCTATTTCTTAAATCCATTTGATGCAGATTTTGCAATGTAAAATTCCAGTGGTAGCAGACCTTAGATCATTTCCCAGCCTTTGCAGCCTAGAAGCTCTGAAAACTGTGAACGTGAATCAGAAGTTCCACGGCTTGTTCGATTGTCACCCTTAATCACACCAAGTGGGCGGTATCAGAGCTACTTCGGATTTAAATATTTATGTCAATCACCTTAATGTTATTGAATGTCATAGAACTTTTGACAACTGTATTTTATGGTTTTCACGGGCATGAAATTGAGATGGATAAAATGCAATCTAATATCTCTCACAGAAATAGCCTGGCTTCTTTTGAAGCTCAGAGTTCAATTATGCACAAGAGAAAGTCGGATGGAATGGACTAGGTATCTTTGATCTATATTCCACATTTTAGACCTTTCATTTTAGTGGTGGGGTGAATTAACACAAATGGACCACCCCATGGGTTATGTCCCCTATCCCAGTCCTATGGTACAAAGGGCCCTGTGTGCCTGCAGGCATGCTAACTGCATGGTCAAACTCTTCAGTGGCCAAGCTTTGTATAACTTTTAGCCTCAAAAGAGGATTGTGAACAGTGTTCATAAGGTCCAATTTATAAACTTGGAACTTTAGAATTTTCTAGAAAGAACTAGCATCTAAGATTCCCAAGGAAGGGAGAGGTGTACTGATAACAAGTCGAGGAGGTAGAGAGAAGGTGAGGCATGAACCTAGAAGCAAAGTCTTTAGTGACAGTCCAAGTCCACAAGCTGAGCCCCTTGGAACCCCAGCTTTAGGGCTCTCCCTAGAACTCTAGCTACCAGCCTGGTACCCCATGGCCCAACCTGGAGTGCCGACCCACACAGCATCTCATTGTCTTATGGTTAGATGCAGGCTGAGTGCTATTTCTGGACCTCATAGCTACATCAGGAAGAGCTGTCATCCTTAAACTGTGTAGACAAACAAAAACCCGTATTCACGAGATGATATTCCTAGAGAATTCGTTGGCATAAAAGTTTTCAGTGACTCATTAATTAAACAAAGAAACCAGATTGCCTAAGAAGGCAGTTTGAATAATAAGGCAAGAAACAATAGAGAGAAACTAGAAAAAGTGGCACCAAGGAAGCTGGGGGTGGCCATGGCCAAACCTTCTGGATTTGAGGTCACACAGTGCCCAGGCACTGTCCTTAGCACCCAGGGCACCCCAGAGTCAGAACAAAGCCCCCACCTCCCAGGGCATTCTACTTCCCTGTTTTGTTTCTTGAATACACAACTGGATTGTGCCCTGAAATGTTCTCTAAAGGCTTGATACAGTAACTCACTGAAAGCCTGGCACTGTCTTACGCACCATCTAGTCACTAAGACAGACCACAGGTTGGTTGCAAGGCAACCCGGCAGAGTGGGCTCCGTGGGAACAGAAAAGCAAAGGAGTGGTTAGTCTCAGGGTCGTGCTCCACTTAACTTTTTATCTTTTTACATTATTCTCCTTATTCGGAGGCTAGGGAAGAACGCGTAGGGCTCAGTTATCTTCTCCCATCATGTGGGGTTTGAGAATTTAACTCAGGCAGTCAGGCTTGGTCATAAGTACCTTCATGGACTGAACCATCCCGTCTGCCCATGTTTTACTTTAGATAAACAAGTCACCAAAAGCTTTTCTGGAAAGGTCGCACATCTACAGGATTCTTAGTGTGCTTGAGAGTGGGAAGGACTCCGTGGCGTAGAGGAGAGGGGCTTTCCCTTTCTGGTTTTCATGATTAATTTAAAAAGAAACAGGAAGTCCCTTGCTTGGCAAACAATGTTAAATTCCTTTAATTATGGCACAGTTACTGGGAGCAGTAGCCACAAGCTCCTCCCTGCCAAGAACAGTTGTGTGTTTCTCAGGAATTTTGATTGACTGTGGTGAGAATAAATTAATTTCTGTAGGTGACATAATTCATGCCCATTACAAATATGAGATAAAGTTCTGCCTTTTATGAAGGTGTGCAGCGTTTATCACATGGTGACTGTTTCTAGGCTCATATTAATCCTGCTTGGATTTTTTTATAATTAAGAATTGCAAGAATTGCTATTAACCATCACATCTGTAGGGCCCGCAGAAAGGCCCACATATACAATCTGCCCAAAAGACCATGTGACTGCTTCCCTTCCCCCTTGGCTTTGCTCCCTGGAGCTCAAACCATCTTGTTTCTCGTGTTGTTAACCATTGTCTTGATTCTGTTTTTGTCATTTAGCAATGAAATGACAGGACAGAACTACGCAGGCTCTCGCTGTGAACAGAAGGATTATAAACACGGAGAAAGCTCATGGCTTGTGGTTTGTGAGTGTTCCTAGTCAAGCAGGAACAGAACAGTGGAAGTCCACATGCGTGTGTGCGAAGAGATCGATTCTCTGTAAACGCTGTAAATTTTCATTTTGTGATCAATAGAATTGGCACGATTGTGCAGAAGCTCAGCCATGGTATTTAAATTCTTCCCCTCAATCTTAAGGAAGGCATCCATCAGAGCAGTGGAGTGGAGTGCTGACATTTATGACACAAAATCTCCGATTAGACACAGACCATCAGAGGCTAGGCTGCAGGCTGGCCACCAGCCTATCATGTTACAAACAGCGATCGTGGTGCAGTAGCAGTGTTCCATGTTCTTGGACTTTCTTCTGGAGTCTTAGGATGTCTCCCCAGCAGATAGAGCTTAACTGGCACAACTATAAACATTTCAAGCATGGCATGGTGATCCATGCCTTTAATCCCAGTGTGAGAGCTGAAGAGTCAGACAGATCACTGTAACCTGAAGGCCGGCCTGATCTATATACTCTAGGACAGCCAGTGCTACATGGTGAGACTGTCTCAAAAACAACAAACAAACAAACAATTCCTCCCTCCAAAGTTGCAAGAAGAATAACAGTCACTTGCTTTGTAGGATGCCGTTTGAGATTTTTTTTTTTCCTCCAGCTAATATTATCATTACATAGTTGAGAGTGGTAGAAGATCAGTGACTGTATGTCTGGCCTTGGACAAAAGAAGTGAATGAGTAGATTCCGGGACTACCGGGAGAATAAAGAAACAAAGACACACAATAAGGAGTTGACAGGAGCCAACAGGAAGCCAACTCTAAACACAGTCCATAAAGCTTGGTGTCCTTGGTTGATGTAGGAGGGTCATCTGTCTATGTGTTACTTTCATTGGTTAATAAAGAAACTGC
>LOEQ01002204.1:128730-141229 GCA_001685075.1 Bramus lutescens | reverse complement strand
CGTGCGGGAGCCCGGCAGGACGAAAAGCAGGGCCCGCTCCCCCTCATTACTACACTTGGTGGTGGAGGGGACGGGCCTGTCTCTGAAGATACTTAGAGGTGAATGAAAAACAACGAGGACAGGTTGTTACACCAAGCCCGTCCTGTGCTGTGAGGAAGGAGAGGACCACAATTACAGGTTCCAAAGATTTCATTAACCCACCACAGAAACGTGTCACTGATTGATCAGGGCTGTAGGACAAGAACTCAGGAGCCTTGTTTCTCTTGGCAGTCCCGAACAGGGGCAGAAGTGGGGTTTGTAAGCACAAAATTCACAAACATTTGTTGCCAAGTTACAGCTACAATTTTCACCAATCACGATTTAGAGATTAGGGGCTTCCTTGAGTGTTCCATCATTGTCAACTGATATACAATTCAAGCCTTTTAATACAACCAATCAGATTCATTTATTCCTTCTTTTGTTAGGAACAAACATATTTCTAAATAACCAAAGATGCATAACAACTATTTCTATGGTTTAGGGAGGAGGTTGATCAGCCATCAGAAAGTTCTCAGCACCCCTAGAATGTGGAAACTTGAACTTTATTTTACCCCGAGTCTGAAGTGAAAATGGCAGTGCTCAGGCCAAGGTGCTTTTGCCTGCTCCCTTCAATGACTGATCTTAGGGCTGGTTGAGAAGGTTTGTTGTAGATATGAGGAGAGCACAGCCAGAAACATCTGGAACGTTCCAGACTGAGTAAGGGAGAGACTCTCTCTCTCTCTCTCTCTCTCTCTCTCTAAGTGAAGAGATAGGGGCGAAAGAAATGCATCAAGGACTGAAAGACCAAGAGAGAAACAAGGAGTCAAGCAGGCATGTTGCCAGAATGCATGAGTTAAAAAGGATCAGAAACTGGGGGAAGGGAAGCAGAAGCCCACCCCTGGGAGGGAGACAGACAGGGTTGGGGATGGATTGAGAAGTACTGGGAAGACCCAAAAGTACTGAGTTGGACTTGTTTCTTTGAGACCTAACAATAGGGAGAAAGAAGATGGGCACAGTTGTACTTCGAATTGAGAACTGAATCTGTCTGCTCACACTTGAAATAATTCAGCTCGTACACACTCCAAGTCATTTGTTCTGAGTTCTTTAACCTAGAGGGGATCTACATAGCCCCTCAGAAGAGTGTGAAGGCCATGACCTTGGGACTGTGATAAACTGCTGCTACACAGAGACAAACAATAATGAAGAACACCATCTGCCATTTCCTTGCTCAGAGGTAACCTTTTACCCTTGCTGGTCAGATGGTCTGAATCAGTAAGCTCCAGGTTTGGTGAGAGAGTCTGCCTCAAAAATAAGATGGGGAGCCTCAGAGGAAGATACCGAACATAAACCTTAGGCCTTCACACACATGTGCAGGTATGTAGACCTGCATGCAACATACATGCACACCTGTGCAGGTATATAGATGTGTATATATTTTGTAAACCAGCAACTTATATGAGTAGAGATTTGGTTGCATTTATGACAATAATAGGGTCCTTTAGAGTAAGAGAACTTATAGACTAATTCTCTCTCTCTGTATATATATATATGGATTTATTATATACGTATGGATATGGATTTATTAAAATGATTTGCAGGCTGCAGTACAGCTAATCCAACAATGGCTGGCTGTGACTGTAAAGTCCAAGAATTCAGTAGTTGCTCAGTCTACAAGACTGGATGTCTCAGCTGGTCTTCAGTATATCCTGGAAACCAAAAGAAGTAGGCTCTAACATCATTGAAGGAATGGATATGCTATCACAATGAAGGCAAGCATGCAAAGAGCAAAACTTTCCATTTTCCATTTCCTTATATAGGCTTACAACAGAAGGTATGACCCAGATTAAAGGTGTATCTCCTCGCCTCAAGATCTGGATCAAAGGTGTGTGTCTTCCTCCCTCAAGGGTCCAGACAAGAAGTCAACTTCAAATAAAACAAAACAACAACAAAAACACCCTGATAGGTGTGCCCTTCATTTTGGGGTTTTATTTCCAGATGTAGTCAAGTTGACCACCAAGAATAGCTATGACAAGTTCACCCCTTGTAAACTTGATCCATAAATATATCTCCTTATCCCATGATTAATTTCAAATGAAAACAATAGCCAGGTCATAATAATTAATTCCCAAAACGTAATACAACTGTCCATGTTCAGTCATAAAAACATTAAATATTTAACTAGGTCATAATTATGCCTAACATGATATAGCTATCCCTTGTACAAACTCCTGTCTTAGTCAGTGGTCTAGTGCTGTGAAGAGACACCATGACCACAGCAACTTCTATAAAGGAAAGCATTTAACTGGGGCTAGCTCACATTCAAAGGTTTAGTCCATCATTGTCACGGCAGGTAGCCTGGCAGCATATAGGCAGACATGGTGTTAGAGAGGTAGCTGAGATTTGGATTTGGTAAGCAGCAGGAAGAGAGAGACCCCAAAGCCCTCCCCCAGTGACACACCACCTATTCCAACAAGGATACACTTCCTTATCCCTGTCAAATAGCAACATTCTCTAATGACCAACCTATGAGTCCACGGGGACTATTCCTAATCCAAACCACCACAATGGCCACGGGAGAGTTGTATTGAAAAAAGTTCAGGAAATGTCTGTGGCTTTGAAACTGCCCTCTGATACCTTGGATATTATTTATTTCAACTCTGTTCCCTTAAAATCTCTTTCATGGAGAGATCTCTATAACTTTCTTTTATTATCTGTCAGGCCCTGAAAACAAGAGAGGGATGTCCTGATGTAGTAAGGTCAGCTCATCTAGGCTTTTAGGAGGGCTCATTTTGTCTTTCCAAGAAGAATGTTGCAAAAACATTTAATTGGGGTGGCTTACATTTTCAGAGATTTAATCCATTATCATCATTGTGTGATATGGTAGTGTGCAGGCAGATATGGTGCTGGAGAAGTAGTCGAGTGTCCTACACATCCTACAAGTAATTACATGCAATGTCCTACATTGCAGGCAACAGGAAGTTGTCTGAGTGTCATACTGAGTGAAGCTTGAGCAAAGAATACCTTAAAGCCCACCTCCAGAGTGACACACTTCCTCAAACAAGGCCACACCCACTCCAACAAGGCCACATCTTCTATTAGTGGCACTCCCTTTGGAGGCCTTCTTTTTTTCAAACCACCACACCAGGTTCCTAAATGCATCATGTTCTCCGTCTAAGACAAAACTACTAGGAAGCAACTTTGAGAGTGATCCACAACACGGTTCAGCAGCCTTTTCTCTTTCCTACCAACATTTACACCATATATGGCCAATGCCTCCAACAAGGAAACCACTCCTAAATTTCTTTGTCTATCAGCTGTGAAGTGAAGACATAGAGGGACTCTCAGCTGTGGCAGTCTATGTCCTACATATGTGTGGCATCATGTATTATGGGGGAGAAAATGAAAATGAGGGGAGAAAATTCTCTATGGAAGACCCTTCTATTAGGGTGATTCTCATTATAAAACCAAAAATACCCAAGAGTAGTGCATCCAATAAATCCATTAATGAGTCATCTAGTGGTGGGAAGCTTAGGATGTGAGTCAGCATCTCCATGGTGTCTCTCTGTTGAGTACTTCTAGGATTGGCTCTTCTTCCCATCATGGGTATCCAAAGGTTTGTGGATATTCAAGCATCATATTCTCCTATCACAAAGTTCAAAGGAGGAAAGGGAGGAGGCTCCTGGGCCTTTTACACAGGCCGACACTCTTAGAGGATTCCAGCAAACTCCACTGACAACATACTCAGTCATTCATGTACCTTCAGTAGAGAGTGCACAGAGATTAACAGTGATCCAGCCTCTCGGGCCCCTTGAGATCTGAACAAATTGGAAGTTTTATCGACAGGGAAGTAAGGGAAAGTGATGCCAGAAATGGTCAATAGCATCTGCCTCAACCTGAGAACTGCATCGCCCAGGAGCTACTGTGAGCAAAACTTGAAAACAACCATATTCTCCAGAATCTCTGCTGATGTGTCCTGCCTTGCAAACCTGACTGCACACAGGAGGAAAGTGTGTCATGGAGGGGTGGTGTTCCACCGCACAGTAGGATGCCGTAGCTCAGTGGTCCAGTGTTCTGTTCTCATACATTGTCTCATACTACTGTTTGTTGATTTCAGTCTGCTGTATGTCTTCTTTAATTGTATCAACAAACTTACTAGAAAGTGCATTAGATTTTTTGGGGCGGGCAGGCATGGGTTAGTATAACCCTTGCAAAGAAATGGCTCAACGACGATAGTATTCAGATTTATTTATTAATTCAAAACTTTCACTTATCAAATGCTATCATGCTGAGAAAACACACAAGTTGACAGGAGGCTTCTTTTATTACATGCAAGCTAATGTTTTAAACATCAATTCGAGATTTGATTTGTAATTTTAAAATTGCTATTTTCCTAGACTGGCCATGGAGTACTATCAAAATTCTCAGTTTTCATCAGGGGAAAACAAAACCTCTACATGAGAGCTAGTACATGAAAAGTATATATGTTTAAAGGACATACTATTTTTTTAAAAAAATAAATCAAGATAAAAATAATTTTACTGATATTTATGAATGAAAGAATCCTCTACTTTCAGGGCACATAGTACCTGCTACACACAACATAAAAATACTAGTTTAAGTGGCTGGAGAGATGGCTTAGCAGTTAAGAGCACTGGCTGCTCTTCTAGAGAACCTGGGTTCTGTTCCCAGCACCACTTGACAGCTCATAACATTCTGTAACTCCTGTTCCAGGGGATATGATGCCCTCATGCAAACATGCATGCAGGGAAAACACCAATGTGCTTAAAATAAAATTAAATAAATAATTTTTAAAAAGAATTCTGGTTCAAAAAGTTTCACTTCTTTTTATGCTTCTGAAGTATTAATATAGAGTTGTGGTTAATATGCAATGATTATACACATTAATTGTGTACAGCATGGTATTTCAATCCTTGTACAGACTGTGTATTGGTTACATCAAGGCAGTTAGCATTTTCATTTCCTTATGTATTCATGTTGGAAATCTTTGCATTCTCCTCTACCACTGAAGATGCTTGCACCTCAAGATCTTTGTGGAGTTCAGTCATTGCACTGCGCTGTGGAACACTATGGCTCAGTCCTGCCATCTCACTGTGTTTGGTGTCCACTGTCCAATCTCCCCTATTGCACTCTTCACCCCTTTCTCAGTTTCTAGTAATTGCTATTCCTTATTAAGGTCAAATTTCTTGTCAGCTTCCAGATACGAGAGGACCTAGAGGATTTGTCATTCTGTGCGGACATTTCTTTCAGTATAATGTCCTTGGGTTTCATCCTTATCTCTGCAGATGATAAGGACTTCATTTTCAATAGCTGAGAATATAGAAGGTGTGCATCCCACATGTTCTTTATCCATTCAATGGTTGGTAGATACCTGGCTTTATTCCACGTTAGCTGTCCTCAACAATGCTTCTCTCTGACACTGCTTTCACTTTCTTTGGGGGATACCTGAACCAAATGGTAAAAGTTACTAATGTTTTTTAAGGAGGCTCCATACAGCGTTCCGTGATTCTCCCAACTTATATTGCTGTCGACTTCTGTCAACTTAAGGTCTTTGAGATCTGAGGTTTGAAGACCTTAAAGAATGGGGCAGACTAGAGTCTAAGGCTTACTTCAGTTTTAGTGCACTTTTATACACAAATGTAGCAAAGAAAGCAGTGGTCCAAGGACCCTTGTCTGAGTTCCGAAAAACATGATCAGAAAAACATGGAAATAAGTAAGCACATACTAAATATTAACAGAGTGGCCCCTTCCCAGACCTTTCTTGGGACAGACTAATTTAAACCCAATGCCTGAGATAATATTGTAGATTTTATCTGAGAAAGCACGAAAGCAAGGCAGAAGGCCGTCTCCAGACTCAGGTACACTAAGGACAGCACTCAGCATATCCTTTCACTAAGTTGGATTCTAAGGCTATGCTGCGCCTCCAACAAGAATAAACAAGTCTTAGAAATTGAGTGTAAATGTTCGTCACATGAGGCATGAAATCACATGCAAGAACAATCCAGGAAACAAAATGCACTTGAGAGGAAAGGCCTTCTGCCTTTTTCCCTGGAGCCTTTCTCACAGGTCCCTAAGGCATTGCTCACCGGTCATTCTTTTTATTTTTATTTATTTGTTTTCTATTTTTTTTATTTAAAAGGGTTTTCTTTTTTCATTGTACATACCAACCACAGTTCCCTCTTCCTCCCTTCCTCCCACTTCGACACCCTCCCCCACATCCAATCCCCCATCCAGTTCTCAGAAAGGATAGGGCCTCTCATGGGGAGTCTACAAAATCTGGCATATAAATTTGAGGTAGGACCAAGTGCCTCCCTCCTGTATCTCAGTTAAGCAAGGTAACCCTCCATAGGGAATAGGCTCCAAAAAGCCTTTTTATTCACTGGAGATAAATCCTGGTCCCACTGCCCCATAGACTGCCCAAGCCACAGAATTGTCACCACACTCAGTGCTCCTAGTTTGGTCCTATGCAGGTTCCCCAGCTATCAGTCCAGAGTCAGTGAGCTCTCACTAACTTGGGAGGGGTGTTGGAGAAGTTCGTTTGTTCATTTCCGGCTGCCCAGAACCAAAATTATCACTCAAAAACTATCTTATTTGCAATACTATTTGGCCAATGACTCTAGTGTATTCCTAGCATTAACCCATTTCTATTAATCTGTGCATCACCACAAGGTTGTACCTACCCGCAAAGTTTCAGTGGGCTCCAGCAGAGGTGTCTGTCCCCCGTGACAGAGACATGGCTTCTCCCTGACTCTGCTTACTTTTTCCTAGCATTCAGTTTAGTTTTCCCGCCTATCTCTATTCTGCCCTATCACAGGCCAAAGCAGTTTTTTATTCATTAACCAATAAAAGCAACACATAGAGAAGGACTTCCCACATCAGAGGGAGATGAAGGGGAAAGGGAAGGGTGAAGGGGAAGGGGAAGAGAGCATGAGGGAACAGGATGATTGAGTTGGGAGAGGGGCAAAGAGGGAGAGCAAGGAAAGAGATATCTTGATAGAGGGAGTCATTGTAGGGTTAGAGAATTGTCTGGTGCTAGGGAATCTCCCAGGAATCCACAATGATGACCCCAGCTAGGACTCCTAGCAATAGTGGAGAGGGTACCTGAACTGGCATTACCCTTTATTCAGATTGATGACCACCCTAATTGACATCATAGAGCCTTCATCCCGTAACTGATGGAAGCAGAAGCAGAGATCCACAGCTAAGCACTGTGCCGAGTCCAGTCAAAGAGGGGGAGGGGGAATTATACGAACAAAGGAGTCAAGATCATGATAGGGAAACCCACAGAGACAGGTGACAGAGACAACTGACCCAAGCTAGTGGGAGCTCACTGACTCGGGACATGGATCATTCTTTTGGCCTTGTTCTGACATCTTTGCTGGCCTTTGATATTTATTTACTTTTATTTTTTTGCCTTTTCAGTGCTAGCTATTTTGGAAGGTAAATAAGATGTGGATTTTGAATGTACTCATGAGGAACAAACGATAAAGGTTTGAGGAGATACATTTATTGTTCTTCGGTCATTGCACAACTTGTACACACTTCAAAACATAGGACATCCCACACATAAATACAGTTCCTATGTATCATTTAAACGTTAATATTAAGAATAAAGTTAAATTAATAAATTTGATTTAGATAATAATAAGAATAAAATGATGTTAATATAGTGTTATTTAATTACTTATTGCTTATCTTATGTGGATGTGTGTGTGCTGAGTATGGGTCTGTGCACCTCATGTGCATGCATGAACCCATGGAGGTCAAAAGAGGACATCAGATCCCTGGAACTGGAGTAACAGATGGCTATAACATCATGTAGGTGCTGGGAATTAAACCCGGCAGTAAGCGCTTAACCACTGAGCCATCTCTCCGGCCAGACCTTGGAAAACCTGGACTCATTTTTGCAATCTTTTTTTTTTCTATTTTGTATCTTGATAGGATTCTAGAGTGCCAAGAAAAAATTTTCACACATCTATTAAAAATAGGATTACTTCCATTTATAGATGAAAGAAATGAGTTTCTGAAAGACAAAGTGACTCCTCTGAGGTCATAGAACGCCAGCGATGGAGTAAGGGATCACATGAGACTGTCACATCCATTGTGGTGCCTGTTAGTGCCCGTGAAGCTGAAGTCCTGCTGCCCATGATGGAAGTCACAGGCTGAGCAGGTTGAAGAAACTAGCAACACGGGTGCATTCTCTTTCAGAAATACTCTCCTCATCCCACACAGCATTTGAAAACAGCCCGCTGTCGAGCTGGTGATACAGAAAGCTGGTGCTCAGGGGTGCAGTGTGAGCAAGCCCACTGCTACCTCACGATCTAAGTGAGGCCTTCACAAACAGCTTGCCATCCTCGCAGCTACACTCCTGGGTCAGAGACGCTGTCTGGCAATTAGGCAATTTTAAGGTTTTAATGTGAAATGACACTGGCATTTGATGGTGATGTCTGTTAGTCCTCACAGGAAACGCAGCACTGAAAACACTCTTGTTATAAAATACAATGCATTTAGTACCAGATTTGTGACACCATCAAGGTTTTCTTTCCTTTCTTCTTACAACAAATTTGCGGAATTCCTCACGGGTTTGCTCTGAGTGAAGTCTTACTAATTTACTCAGCTGAGGTATATTCTCCATAGACAGATACCTAGCTGGAGCTCACACCTTAGCTACCCTGATTCCTGCTCTAATGCCAAAGCAATCCCAGAATATTGTCCAGGGGCTCTCTGGAAGTGTTCAGAGTGAGCACGTTTAGAAATGATTGGAAACAGGCTGGAGCCAGGGCTTGGCCAGCAGACCTTGTGGCAATGCAGACCAGTGCTCATTCCCTGCTGCAAAGGACCCTGGTATTTATCCTGAGCTACCCGTTTCCCAGAGGTAGGTCAATGGTCTATCTGGGGCCACACACACACATCTCAAAGGATGATCCTTGCAAACCTCCTGAGACTGGGACAGGATGGTGAGGGGGAAATCAGTGTCTCAATGACTCTAAACAGCTTCCCGTAGCTGGGCAACTTCCTGAGGTACCAACATTGTTTAATTTTGGACTATCCATGCAGTGACCTTCACTGCTACCTTCCTCACAGGGCTAATTTCTCTTCTCCTGTCCAGGCTACTGCATCTTATTTTAACCCTGGGTTTTTCTCTGCCTAGTGAGCTTCTCAGGATCTAGAGCGGTGATTCTCAACCTGTGGGACACAAACCCTTTGTGGGCAAACATCACTTTCACAGGGATCAACTAAGACCATTGGAAAACCATGCTATTTACATTACGATTCATAAACAGCAGCAAAATAACAGTTATGAAGTAGCAATACAAATATTTTTGTGGTTGGAGGTCAACACAAACGTGAGAAACTGTACTAAAGGGTCGCAGTGTAGGAAGGTTGAGGATCACTGATCCAAACCTATGAACCCCTGTAGGGAATGAGAGGAACAGAAAACTCACAGGCACACCCAGGCTGGAGTCTCTTTTCCTTTCTCATCTTTCTCTGTTTCACGGAGAAATTCCTTCTGTCTCCTCATTACCTATTCACCACATATGCCTCTTCTGTCCGTCTCTTCTCATCTTCTTTACCTCTGCTCAAGCTTTCTTTAGGGCTGTTACAAAAGTTAATAGCTCTTAGGATATTTTAAGTTTGATGATGGCTTATTCAATGAAACAATATTCTCTTCAAGGGACTGCAGGTCCTGTGGGAAGCGTGTGAGTGGAAACCAACAGGCCATATGGGGACATTCCTTTCTTTCTCCATGTGTGGGGCTTATCCTTGGGAAATGGAAGTCATATGTATGCCTCCTGGGGAGTGGAAACTTGAAGGAAGTTTGTGGTGTGTTCTCTTTCCCTTAGCCACAGTTACTGGCTACACTTCACACGGTGGCTGGCACTGCAGCTAGAATACAAGAAAGAGGATGACTTTGAGCAGAGAGCACAGCCCACCTGGGTTAGGCATGCAGCACAAATACAAAATGACTCATCTTGTCCAAAACCCCTGGAAGCAGCTTGTAGCATCAAGTGACATTTTTTTGTTTTATGGTGACAGCACAGGCACTGATGAGAGTAAGGTGGAGAGAATGACATGCTTCTTATTGAATAACCCCGTGGAGAGTTTCTAAAAGCACAGTGAAACTGCAGCTTCCACTCACTGAGGTCGGGAAGGTGGGCTGGCAAGAGAGAACATTTCAGATGCTAAGCATCTCCGCTGTCTTCAATGTCAGACAGGAACAGTGGCGTCAAATCAATCATGGGACTGCCTGCAAGCCCCTCCTCTCAATTGTCCTTCACTAGTGAGCTTGGGGACAGGGACACCAGTCTCTTCTTTACTGATGTGCTGAAAGAGAGGGCAGGTCTTTCTTGAATCATTCTTAGTACAGCAGAAACCACGCTGTACCTTGAAACAGCCTATCGAAGAGCGCAGGGGAGCAGAAGCCATAGACAGCACTGAGGCATCTGGGTAACATGGACGGGGTGCAAGTCTTCACCAGTGGCTCTCAGTTCTTCCCGCCTGGCCTAGCAATATAAATGCTCTATACCAGTGCCATACCCACCACCCTTCACATGCCTCGCAGCATCAAATGCACCCTAGGGATCTCCCTATCCTATCCTCTTGACACACCAGATATAAGGAAAATGCTTTCTTTCTCAGATGCTTCATCAAAAACCTTAGTTATTATTTTTAAAATCCTAGAACCAACTATTGTCTAAAAAGACTGACACTAGGGGCATGGACTCATTTTGAGGAAACTCTATCCCGCATCTTCGTCCGATGTATGGTTCTAGCCAGACTTTTGTCTCAGAAAGCATAAGAAAGGTCCAACTTCGTTTGAGGCAGCAAACACACGAACAACTCAAAAACAGGCAACATAAGCATCCCTTTCATTCACGTGTAGCTACACCTCCATCAGCTAGCTCTCTGAATCATCAGACTCAATCTTAGGCCCCGAGACAGCTGTGACCAGAAAAGGGGAGGTGTTCCGCGTGTAAGAGCCTGCTCGCCAGAACTGGATGCCCTAAGCTAGTCAGTCCTAGGGAGCCCGGGGCATGAGTGCTCTTGGTGAACCCAGGAGGAAATGCCGTCATAAACACNCCAGGAGTGGCTGTGCCGTTTCTCTTTGGTCCGATTCCCAAGGCTGCAGCTAACAGAGCTGCAGTTGCGCCACGGGAGGCACATTAACAGCGCAGTCCAGAGGGGCCGTACCCCGCACCATTGCTTCACACAGTATCACCGTCAAAAGCTTATCTAATAGAGCAACTTTGGCCCAGGGTGATTTCCAGTCTTCAGGAATAAACACTGGAATAGACACCCGCTTCTTTCATGAGGTAGGCTGGTTATATACAGCCTATGCTAGTCTTAAATTTACAATCCTCTGGTTTCTGTACCTAGAGACTTAATCCAACGGATTTTTTCATTTGTATCTCAACCAAAGGCACATTTTAATAGAAATTAAGAAATAAAATATATCATAGGGAGAAGATACAACCAAGAATTTAAAATGTTTATTTTACTCATTGTAAGAAAAGTTAGCATACTCTACTAAAAAGTTGATAAACGTAAGAATTACTGGCCTATAACTCCTGCTTTAGAGAACTATAGAGGCAGGAATTTCCCCTAGAGAATGACTTTGTCAATGAATTACAAACAGAACTTATGGAGGAAATGATCTCCCAAGAAGCGACATTGTCCAGCTATGTCCCTGGATGCCCCCTTGTTCAGGAAAGTTCCTTATGTAGTCTGCGTAGTGGGGTTCGGCAAGCTTGCTGGCATTTCTATAGCACTTGTTTTTCTACAGCGACGTGAACTTTATCCACTCCAGACCTTTTCAGCATTCCTGTCCAGCGAAATCCTCCTTTGTTGACAGCCAACATCTCTGTTGAGTTTCCGCTGATTCTGGGCAAGTTGGATTCTTTCACTCTAGATAATAGTTCCACAGCACTGTCCTTTAGACTTATCTCATGGTATAATTCACTATTTCATAGTGTGATGTGTTATTTGGGGGGGGTATTTTGTTTGTTTCTTTCTTTTCTTTGTCTACGAGACTCTACCGTCCCAGGGACAGGGATTAGGTACTAGTGACATGTCTACTTAGTATCTGGCATCAGACTTGGCAAGGAGAAGTTATAAAAAGTCCATAGACTGTGTGATTGCTATAGGCACCATGGCTGGCCCTGTCATGCCTGAGCTAGCATGAATAGTCTAGTGATATAGGAGCATGGATTATAGTGGTATCTATGTAGGGTCATGTATACAGGTGCTGCACAGCCTTGCACCTATCAACATAGTTCACAGATTAAGACATATAACATGTTTGAGAACTATTTGTCTTCGTAATTCCACAATAGAAAAGGGAATTTGAGGCTCTTTCTTAGTTGCTGGGGTGTGTTCTTGTTGGAGGAGATATGTCACTGGCAGTAGGTTTCGAGATTTCAAAAAGTCCATGTCAGGGCCTCTCTCTCTCTCTCTCTCTCTC
>LOEQ01002204.1:95942-109570 GCA_001685075.1 Bramus lutescens | reverse complement strand
CCCCCGATCAAAACACGAATTGATCTGTAGTCTAGATTTCTTCAAGTTACACTGAAGGCCAAGTTTGCATTTGGCTTAACATTTTTTGTTCTTGCTATTCTGTAAAGAGAATCTTCTGTTTTATAATAATTATGACTGTAATCTCCAAAGCACCAAGCTGCCCCAGACTGCTGGCTGCTAATATACCCCATTTAAAAATACAGCTGTGTGAGGCATAATCCATCCATTTATTCCTAAATCGTAGCCACCGTGGGAAGCCTGAAAGAGTTTATGTAATTTTGCAAGGTGACTAATGGGCTGGCAGAGACATTCTTGAGTTATGTCCAACGCAGGAAATCATCTTTTGAGGCACCCAATTCGCAAACCTCACCATTAGAAGAAAAGCCACACTGAGAGCAAGCTTCAAAAGTATTTCTCGGTCATATAATTATATCCTTAATGATACATTCTCAAAATGACTTAGAAAACAAGTCACTCAGATTTCAGGTCCAAAATGTTAGCAGTATCTGGGATATCAAACACGCTAGAAAGCCAGAATGTTTAGTCAGGTTTAAGAATGGATATGAGTTCTCTCTACTTCTGTATGAAACAAACCTTTAGGGCACTGTTGAAACAGGACAATGTGATACAGATTAGTATTATTGCTACATAATTTGGGAAGTTATTGCATTTTCTTAAAACGGGAGACCTTGGCACTCTGAAGTTCTGTTCTGTGCTGTTTTAATCTTGGAAAGACAATTGTATGGGGCTACCCAAGTACAGGGCTGCCCACACCTTCCTCATTCCATGTCTGCACACTGTCTTTTTTTCTCAGCATGCTCTTTTCTTGGGATAAATCCTCCCGGATTCTTACAACTGGAGCATAGAGGTAAGGATACACAGGTGGGGTGTGGAGCTATTAGAATTCTTGGGGTTCCCTTCATTTTTCCTAAATCCAGGCTGGGCTTCACTCTGTGTCTTATGAAAGGTGGCAGGGTGGAGGGAAATGGGATGTGGTGGTGCTGGGGAGGTGATCATTAATCACCGAGGTACGGAATAAGAGCTGTTTTGTTTTTCTCTCTCTATTATCTCTCTCCCACTTAACACTTTTAAAATTGTAATTATTTTCATAGCTATGGGTATTTCACCTGCATGTATGTCTGTCTGTCTACCTGGTGTCTTTGGAAGCTCTGAAGGCATCGGATTCCCTGGAACTGGATTGACAGACAGTTGGGTGCTGGGTGTCAACCTAGGTCTTCTGGAAGAACAGTCGGTGCTCCTAACTACAGAGCCTTCACCCCTATCTCTTCTATTGAATGAGCCAGGACCTGGAGCTCCTTGGCTTCTGGGTGGCTTGCTCTGATGTCATAGCACAAGGCACACATTCTTTTATGGCTCCTGGAGCTACAGCCAGCCCTGGTGCATCAGTTGTAGCAAGACTAGTGTGGACTCCTAGAAGACAGATCACTAACCACAAGCCCTGTGTATGGTGGTGCCACAGAGTGGGATCAGCACCTCTCCAGAGAACTGCTATGCGCAGGTAACTGCACTTCCTGGCAACCCGGGAATCTCCCTTCTCTTCCAGAAACTTGAAACCTGTGGTCACAGGAGAAGTTGTGTGTCTGTGTGGGGAGAGCTGAATGCTTGCTCAAGGAGCAAGCAAGACGTTGCAATGGAGGAAGAACTATTCTGGTGGCCTTTCCCCAGGCAGGGCAATGCTCAAGTGAGAATGGGCTTGCTCGTTCTTGGCCCAGAATCACTTCAAATGAAGCCTTAGTAAGCAAAGATCTGCACACCCATGGACAAATGACACGTTGTTCAAGACAACGGCTAAGACTTTTTATGACCTCCCAGGGAGAAGGATGAGTGACTACTAGGATTAAATTTCCAATTCAGTGGCAGAGAGTTGGCAGACAGATTTAATGTAGTCTGAACAAAATTGAGTATTTCTTTTCTACCAACTTGGAGCAGATGCCACCCGCACTATGTCACACACAGTTTGAATATCAACTGTCCCCTACAGGCGCATGGGTTTAATGGTTGGTCCCAGCTGGTGGTACAGTTTCGAGAGGTGTTTTATAAGGTTTCTCCCAGTCTCACTCTCTCCTCCCTTCCCCTGCTTACTGTCTCCTTTGATGGGAAGTGAAGATGTTCTCCTAGGAACCACTAGGTTTCTCCCACAAGTATGAGGTCAAGTAACCATGAGCTGAATCCCCAGACACCATATGCCACATAAGCCCTTCCTCCGTGAGGCTGTTTATGCCAAGTGTTCGGTCGCAGTGATATAAGTAACTAATACACACCCACACCCCACACACATTCACATAGAGAGCACATACCACACACACAGCACACACAACACACATACAGGCACACACACATACACACACCACACACACAGTGCACACAACACACACATACACATAAAGGGCACACACAGTGCACACACCACACACAGCACACACTACACACACACACACACATTCACTCACACTCTCCATGCCTATTGATATTTGTGACTTGAAACCATGTCTGTTCCCACTACAGCCCCATATTCCCTTGAGAGGGCCAGGCAGGATTTGCAACCTGCTTTTTATAAAGGTGTCTTCCTGCCCAGTCATACCCTGAACATGGAGACTGAAGCCAGTCAGGTTTTGGACACAAATGCTTTCTCTAATATTCTCATAGTTGCATTTAATGTCTGTACAGTACTGCAGTGCTGGAATGTGCTATACCGCAGACATCATCCTGTTGATGTTCACAGGCTTTTACTTCTTCCTACCATAGGTACCAGGCCCACACATTCTACTGCTTATACAAATACCTTAAGAATCGTTTTTTTATTATTTTTAAACTATGTGCTTATATGTGTACGTGAATGTGGGTTTGTACATGTTAGTCCAGGTGTCTGTGCAGGCCAAAGGTGTCAGATCCCGTGGAACTAGAGTTTTAGGTAATTGTGAGCTGCCCAGTGTGGGTGCTGGACACCCAACTCAGGTCTTTGGCAAGACTTTTAACCGCTGCGCCATCTCTTCAGCACTGCTGTCGGTGTGAATACTTGTGAAGTAACTGACATTTGGTTTGCTTCTGTTGACTTTTTCTCACAGGAAGTCTGTGGACTGGAAACATGAATGAGTTGAAAATCTTTTTCCCATTTTCTAAAAGTGCAGACTTCTGGGAGTGTTCAGGCCACTGCTCAAGGGTGTTCATTAGTACACGTGGACTGTTTTCCTACACTTGCTAGGCCAGATACACTGTTTTGAGTAAATGGAAGAAAGCACCGAGGACAATAAGTGGAAAATTACCAAGACCTTTCAGGAGAAAATGGCCACACACAGTGTGCAGTGCCCAGTGACTCAGACTACATCAAGGTGCTGTGTCCTCAGGGTTGGACACGGAGTGACGGGAGGAAGGAAACTGTCAAGGATTAGCTTGTCTCTCAGAATCATAGTTCTGTCCAGACCTGCTTGTCACATTTTCTCCTCTTCTGCTCTTCTGCTACCCCAGGGACTCGGGCTCAGTCAGAATGGCTCTGGGCCTCAGGCAGGGCTGGGCAGGCTTGGGGGATCACAAGGAAGTAAGTGTCACTGTGGCATTTCTCTAGAAGAAAGAAAATTTTCTCTTCAGACATCTGATTTCTCTCTATGGTTTTCTATCTGCGGCCATGAACCTCAGGTATGAAAGACTCTGTCTTCCCTTAGTAAGTACTGGAAAAGAGTCCTGCTCTCGAATCTCCAAGAGACCCGCTACAGCAATGGTTCTCAACCTGTGGGTCACGCCCCTTTGAGGTTCAAAGGACCTTTTCACGAGTTGCATATCAGATATCCAGCGTATCAGATGTTTATGTTACGATTCATAACAGTAGCAAAATTACAGTTATGAAGTAGCAATGAAATAATTTTACGGTTGGGCTCACCACAACATGAGGAACTATATTAAAGGATCTCGGCATTAGGAAGGTTGAGAACAACTTCCCTACAGGGTGTCTACTGCAATGCTGACATTCAGAATACTCGGCGTCATTCTGAACTGCCCTGCACCACCAGGATACACACTGTCTTTCCCCTGGACACAAGGGGAGCCCTGGGGCATCTCCTCAGAAGGCTTCCCACAGAGGCCCTTCATCTCAGGCCATCCTGATGGTGGGAGGCCAACGGAGGGGGCTGCGCCTCCCTCTGCAAAGAACCGTTAAATCTCTGACCTAGATTCTGAAAGTATTGAAGGAGAAAGCAGGGAGAGAACACAGCTCGCGTCAGCGAGTCCTCTTTCCTCTTTCCATTTCAGTTTCGCTGCATTTGTCTGAGCAGCAGGTGAAGCGCCTTTCAAAAGACCGTCCTCTCCAAGGGAAGTCATCTGGTTTACATTAATTGTCCATTAGTCTCCAAGCCGCCATCCATTAACATCCTCAGCCACTCATTACAGATATTGTGCCCGGGTCCCGCTGTCAGCTTTTCAATGCGGGGCTGTTTTCCTGCATCTGACTTAATTGCTCTAAGAGCCTGTTTCTTTGAGCGTACCAATTAATGAGAGCTTTCTTCTGCTAGCTTGGACAGAAATGCCAAGGTGAGGATGTTTCAGCTGCTATTTACTCTAAATTATTAGACCTTGCTGCCTTAAGCTCCTACAGTGAGTATTGTGCATCTATACCATTGTAGCTGCCAGCAGACTTCTAGGAACAATATGTTTTGAGCAGACCTAGCGTCTGATCGTAAAAGGGCTCTGTAGATTTAGAGTCCACCCACGTTATTATGATGAGGGGTTTACATTCCTTTTGCTCCTGATTAGTTTAAACATATAATTTTTAAGTGCATGTGACACTCAGCACAACAGCTTGGATGAAATTAGTGTTGTGGATGGAAAAAATAAATAAATAAAGCTTTCATCTTTAAAATTACAGCTGCCGGGGCAGCAGCACAATACTTTAATTGCTGTATCTCCCTGGGTATGACTCATCTACCTCCAGCCCCGTGGCTGCCTTTTGAAAAGAAAATGCATTTAAATGGAAGACGATTAGCTGAAAAAAAATCATTAAGATAAAGAACTGTCATGTTTCCAGAAAGTTTTGGTAGACACGGAGCCAAATGAAATTATTAGATTGACAGGTTATCCCATCATGCTTTATTAAAAGAACTAGAAAGACAATAATTCTGGCTGTAAATCTTAAAATTTGTATCATGTTACATCTTTCCATAGTGAATTTTGGATTTTTTAAAAATCAGTACTAGAAGTACTCCATTAATATAAATTCCTTTCATGATAACATGTCTATGAAATCAAGCTGGAATAATAACTGCTGACATTGATTGAATTTGTTGTCATTTTCAAACCTTAGCTAGGGTTTGGTTGCATCTTATAAATTAATTTGTTAATAAATGACCCTGTTGCTATGTAGCAAATATTGTTGATTTGCTTGATATCTTCTAGTGAGCACTCCTTCACTCCTTCACATCCATAACTAACTAAAGCAAATGTCCGCAGACTGATTTGTTATAGGACAAAGTCAAATATTAAAGACATAGTGTAGGGGGCTGTAGTTCTTGATGGTTATTTGGAAAATATTCACTTTGGCCATAAAAAAGTATTTGGAACAAAAATGTGCAACCCCAATGGGAATCACTTAAAATAGGTCACCTCTGCTTCTGGGACCCTTTGTCCTTTTTCCCACTGTTCCCTAACCCACTGCTGCCCTCTGTCTGGGTCCCGTTCTGTATCCCACATCAATTGGTCCTGGTCAATAACTGGATGTAGAAACAGCTGTTGGGATTTAAGACTTGGACCTTTTTGGCAAGGCCATCATTATCTTCACTTTTTTTTCTCTCTCCCTGGGAATAGACGGTGTGTAGAAGGTAGGGGTGTGATTAGAGCCATCATTTCCCACCCATGACATTTGTTCCCTTGATGGATCAGTCACCCTGATTACTTCCACAGGTGTTCTGCAACATGACCAGAGTTGCCTCATCAGTGATTCCCTGGGGGAAATTCTGTGTTAGTCAAATTACAGACTGGTTTTCTCTTGATGTTCCTTTGACATCCCTCCACAGTTTTTTTTTTCCCTCAGCAATTTTCAGAAAGAGAAATTAGAGAAACCGTATAGCATATTAAATAATAGGGACTGAACAAACCCGTTCCCCTTGAGGCTGCTTCTTAACCCTAGCTGGCAATCACAGCGTGGTTCCGATTGGCCAGAACCACTCATCCGCCACACCCACAGGGAGCAGGGTTGGAGGGTGCTGGGACAGCTTCACCTGCCCTCTGTGTCCACTGTCTTTGTCTCCACCTCACTCGCCCTGCACTAATGATGCTTCTGCATTTCTGCTTCTGCGGTGGCCGCAGTGCCTTGGTTGAACGTCTAGAATGTTACTGGCATGAGTGGGATCTAGCCAGGGGGTTCTTTCTGGATTTTTATTTCCAGGTTCAATCATGTGCCTTTGCTAACTCAGTGCTATTGCATTAACTCCTTTGTGTTTATGGCTAGCTTTGCCCCAATCTGTGACAGCTACACCACAGGATGGCCACATGCATCCTCCCATAATCCCCTCACCGCATGTATGGGAGGTAAAACTGTGACTTGCTTCTCAAGGAGAATGATGACAAAGATGATCATATTGTTTTACAGAAGAGATGCCAAGAGTTCTGTGGATGTAACTAAATTCCTTTTTTTTTTTTTTTTTGACAGGGTTTCTCTGTGTAACAGCCTTAGCTGTCCTGGAACTAGCTCTGTAGACCAGGCTGGCCTTGAACTCACAGAGGTCCACCTGTCTCTGCCTTCCAAGGGCTGGGATTAAAGGTGTGCGCCATCACCACTAGGAATCAATTGACTTTTAAGCAAAAAAGTTTACCCTGACTGTGACTGACCTAAATCTTTCTTTAAGGAGACGATCCTGGCCATCATAAAGCAAGCTGGCTTTGTCCCTGGCTTTGAGGAAGCACTGTGTCAGGATTCGGCAGCCTTGAAGAGTTCTACCAAAGACAGCACAGTCAAGCCTCCAGATGAGGATGTTAAAGGTCAGTATCTTCTGAGCCTGACCCACAATGCAGAGAGACAGCAGTAATCGATGGTGTATCAGTATTTGTTACGTGGAAACAGGAAACCACATGTCACCCTTGATAGAGATATTTGCCCTTTATGACTCGGTGTTCCTGTTACATTATTTATACGTGGAGATGATTATGCAAGAATGATGCACAAGGGGCTTCTCGTTATCCGTAGCTAGAACACTTGACCAACTCACACCTGGTCACCAGATGTGACTCAACTCATTAGCTCTATGTTTCCAGTAGACTTTCATGTAACCTGAAGGGAGATTCGGTGTCGGGGAATGAGCGTTCCTTTCACTCTCACAGACATGCCTGCTTACTCTGCCATCTTTACACCAGAGTTGTGTAATGTTTAGACTCAGAGTCTATAACATAAACAATTAGGTAGGACCCCACAGAGATAGGGTTGATTGGGTCATGACTACCATCCACTATATTAGCTCCAGTGTGAGGGTTAAATCCTGATGGAACTAGACCATTTTCCCCAGTTCGTTCTCAGGAAAGGTTTAGTGGTGAGCTTTTGACATACTCTGGCCAAGGGGGCATATGTTCATGAACAACAAAAGGCCGTGGGACTCAGGGAAAAGTCCTTATTTCTGGAAAAACAACCATCAGAGGCTGTGCTCCTTTTGAGCACTCCAGTTACTGGCTATTTCATATCCTGCCACTGGATGTTTCCTCTGGGGAAACGTCAATCATCCGGTTTATAGAAGAATGGCCTCAGAACAGAGCTGGTACCAGTACAAGGCAACAGAATTGAGCAGGCAGGAAGGACCCTAGGTAGATGGCATCACTGAGCCAACATCCCTTGTAACTCAAGCCAACATAACACAGTATTTTCTCTCTCTTTGAAACCCAAACCTTTTCACCTGACAGGTGCCCACTGAAGTGCAGTGGCCATTATTTTCACGTTTGAAATGTGTTGCAGATGTGCAGCAGTGGCAGGAACGTAATCCCCCAGTCCTTTGCTCGCTGCCCCAGCTCCTGCACCCCAGGCATGCAGTGGCATGCTGATTTTGCGGGACACTACATCAGAGCAGCTGAGCAAAGTGGGAGGCTTCAGCACATGGCCAGTGAGACTGCCTGTTGAGCATTTCTTTCTCAAGTAGCAGGTTTGGGGGGGGGAAGGAACATTCCACTTTCTTACTTTCAAAAGACCCAGTCCTCCTGGGGTGGGGGGGCGGCTTTTAGTTATTGCCCCTGAAAATATATTGGGAATATGCATGACCAGCATTCTATCTCATTTGGGCCTATGGGAAGGTGGAGATTTTATCTACGTTATGGACCCCCTTCTGTACCACATTGATACGTAAGTCATTGCATTTAGTCAGGGCTTCCTTGTTGACCAATAGTCCTGCCTTTTGAATTAGAAGGAAAGAGAGGCATGAGAAAATGAAGTCCTTGCCTCTGGATCAGTAAGGATTACCTTCAAAAAAGGAAACCCGTTTTAGATTTTTATAGTACTTTTAATTTTGTTCATTAATTTAGTTATTAATTTTTCTTTTGAATATGAGACCAGATTGGCTTCAGCCAGGTTGGTCTCAATCTCATGCCAATCTCCTGCCTCAGTCTTCCAAATGTTGGGATTACAGTTCTTAGCCACCACCCCTGACAATTTTATTTATTTAATCAATTAATAGTCTTATTGTGTAGTCCAACTGGCCCCAAACTTGTGAGTCCAGATACTTTAAGCAATCACGTGTGGTGTGTGTATGTGTGTGTGTGGTTGAGGATGTTGTTGGAACTCAAATCTAGTCCCCTGCGTGGGTAGGGAATATGCTCTATCTCTGGTCTAGACCATAAGTTACTAGAGAACTGAGGCTTCCTGGGGCATTAGAAGGGTCGGGTAGATAAAGAGGAGAAGAAACCCAGGAGTGCCAAGTTCTCAAGGACCACTGGAGCTGCTGATGTGCCCCGACTGCTCAAACTGGGCTCTCCTGGGAAGGTCTCCAGGAAGACAGGGATCCAACTCACTGCCCACAGTGGGCACCAGAGAAAGCTGGCATTTCCTCCTCCACCTTAAATAGCTCCTGGGGTGTCTCTCTCTGGTCTACCCCGGGAAGCACGTGGATGAAGAATGGAGAAATGAGGTTCCTGGTGATGGGGGCAGGAAGATTCCCCAGTGTGGAGCTCCCTAGCTGGGAAGGGGCTCTCCTTAAGAAAGGAAACCCAGGCTTCAAGTGGAAAGGCTGGGAAGGAGATTTCAAAACAAAATAACCACAAAACAAATCAACAAATAAATTAACAAAACAGCTGCAGAAAGGCCTGATTTTTGACAGTGAGAGACCCCAAAGGACGTACACAGATAAAATACAGCCCACTGCCACCTGCAAAGACCGTCATAGCAACTAGAACAGATGCCAACATTTTCTACAGCTCTTTCCTTATTGGTTGAATACAGTTAAGACATATACCCAATCAAGGCTAAACCGATCCTCAATAAATCTGGTAGTCCTCAGGAGAAGGCTTCTCCTGCCAGGGAGCTCTAGCTTACTTTACTAGCCAACAGCTGCTGGCAGGGAGAATCATTCCTGCCTCTGCCACCAGAGCTCCGAGACTCAACTTCTCAGTACCTGCAAGTGACAAGAAACCTGTTCCTGCCACCGCCACCCTGAGCTGCAAATTTGCTTTCCAAAGGACTGCTCTCAGTTGGCACCCCAAAGCCCCTGAGAAAGTGTTGTAGCTGTAATGCTTTTCAGAGCTGTAACATGGTCCTGGGGCTTCCTATTGCTACCTCTGCTACGGAGAGGTCAAACCTGTTCCATCTGAATTTCTCGTGGCCCTCTGTTGAGAAGTTGCTGATCCTGAATTGACAATAAAGTACCTCCTGCTCATTCTGTTTGCTGTCTGCGCACTCTGTTCTTGGAGGGAGTATGGACAAGAACAATGTCATGGAAAGACCTGAACGGCTGTACAAGTTTTTCTTCTAAGATAGAGAGGAAATAATTGACGCTATGTCACAGCGTGGCTGGGTTGTCAACAGACCACCCAGGAGTTCTGCCCCTTCCATGTATAAATAGAAACAAAAGAAAAGAACAGTCCATGAGCAACTGTGTTTAAATTATACTAAGGACAAGATCACCCTGGCAAAAACAAAACATTTGGTGTTCAAAATTGCACTCAGGCACCTGGAATATGATGCTCCAGACAGATGTACTGCAGCCATCTCCCCGGAAGGCTCTTCAGAAGCCTAAGGTCTGCAGGGGATTTCGGAAACCTCCAGCTCTGGAAACCAAAGGCCGCAGTGAACACCTACATGCTTGTTCACCACAGTATCAAGCACAGACTGAGATGAAAGAAATGATCTCAACCAAGAAAGTAGCTATTTCGCCCTTTGCGACCTCAGAGGGAGTAAGTATTTTTGGAGCAAAGCGTCGATGCTTCTAACTGTGCACACATCCCCACACCTACGCTCCTAAGGATTGTCACATTCGCAACTAACCTCCTAACTGTGGCAGAGAGAGAACAGCTAATTGACCAAAGCTAAATACAGCATGTCAGAGCTCCTGTGCTGTGTAGCGAGACTGCCACATTTCCAGAGGAAGCCACTTGTCTCTGGAAGAGAGGAGCCCCAGTAATGGTCTCAGGCACCTGAAGACCCTTCAACACGGAAGTTCTGGACAATTACTAGTTGCTTGCCACCCAGGCCGCAAACACAGCAACATTGAAGCACTGGGAAGGCAGAGGCCCCCAACAACACATTTGTGTCCAGGGTAAAACTTAATTTGCTGGTCCCTGGTAGAATAACTGAGCGTGGAGAACAGGAGGAATATTCAAGTCAAGAAATATACAGTTTGGGGTCAATCAGTCATTTCCCATCCCCCCTCAAAAATTAGTACGGATGATGGATAAAAGACCTGCCCTGTGCACTTACGGGTTTAGCAGTAGGTTTAGAAATAGCTAATGGCATTCTGCTTCATAAATGAGGCATGGCCTTACAGGCAAGCAGCTGGACTGCACTGCAGCCAGGTCACCTCAGATCTGGGCTCTGCTCATCAAGGCGTGGTGCTCACAGCACAAGATTTCTTGCATCTGTGCAAAATATCTTTTGCTCAGTCAGCGCCTCCCTGCCTCCTGTACTGCTAGCACCGCTGCGATCTCTCTGCCACTCCTCCTCCAGGAGTGGGACAGGCTACTCCATGGTGAATTAGGCTGGCTTGTGCTTCTGTGCTCCCCGTGGGGTCCTGTCCTCCCAACTTAGTTCACATAAAATGACTCAGGTATCCTAGAGCATCGTAAACCCTGTGCTGTCCACATGCCAGTTGCCAGGGCTCATTTGCTTGTATTAACATGATGGGGACTTGGGGTGGAGCCCAGTGGTACAGCAGGTGCAGGTTGTCTGTGAACACACTGGTGCTCATACTGTAGAGTGACAGATCAAAATGTGTCCCCTAGGGCTGGAGAGATGGCTCAGTGGTTAAGAGCATTGCCTGCTCTTCCAGAGGAACTGAGTTCAATTCCCGGCAACCACATGGTGGCTCACAACCATCTGTAATGAGGNNNNCATACACACAGACAGAATATTGTATATATAATAAATAAATAAATATTAAAAAATGTGTCCCCCAGAGTTGCGACTTCAGGGCTTCTTGCCTATAAGACCATTTTCTCTTTTGAGTAGAAGGAAGCCAGGCACAGAAATGAATGCTTTAGAACTGAAAAGTTCAGTGAAGTCTGAGTTCAGTAAATAGTCTACCTATCAGGGAAAAAAATTCACTGCACTGACGAACACAACCGCACAGCATCTTCACACTTCTGTGTGCGATGCAGTGTGCGTCAGTCTCGGCTTGGCGAATGTTAAGTCTTCTTATGCTAAAAGAGTCCACTCTTTGTATGTCTGTAGGCTTTCAACGTACCAGCAAACATGCTTGCTTGTTGAGAAAGTACTAGATCTGCCAAAGAAAGAGATTCAGTTGTAGCAAAGACAGACATATAATAACTGCTGTTTTGCAGAGTTCACCAAGCAAATATTTGACTATCAGTTATCTGCATTGCTGTTATAGCTTTGACTTGCAAGCGTGCTGCTATGAGAATAGGCAGAAGTGTGTGCTTGTGTGATAGTGTCAATGTTCACACCTGGCTACTGGCATATTCCGTACACTCTGCAATCCTATTAAGTCCAGCTTATTAACTGGAACCCCAAATGACTGACAAATTTTGCACATAATAACCACTTATTAAATATTGGGCGCCTTCATAACTCTCTCCCACTATTCAAACAGGGCCATTGTCCATGCTAATAACAGAAAATGACTAGCAAAATGCAAGGGCAATTAAGATTTGTACAGCAACCACCTACACCTGTTTTGTGAGCTGCATGTCTGTGTGCTTACAGCAGTGTCAAATACACTGGTCAATGGGAAATGATCACAAGAGAATGTAGGTTGAGTGTCAGCTCCCACAGGAACCACTTGGGTGGTGGCCCTTTCCCCAGAGGGGTCATGACTGTGGTTTACTGAGAGCAAGCAAGTCTCAGACCAGGCGCTGGTTCATAAACACAAAGGGACTCTCACAGCAAAGTCACTGGTGGTTACAAAGAAGGCAGGTGGCCAGGGCTTGAACCCTTGCCCTCCCCCCCACCGCCCCGGGGCTCTTGTGTGATAGACTTTAAGTGAACTATGCATCTTCTCTGCTCTTCACTTGGTTTCCCTCAGAAAAGGGGTCAATAATAATACCTGGTGGGGTTAATATATGGGAAATGACTAGTGTCTGCTTTAATGCCACACACACTAAGCATGCTAAAAATTGCTATGACTGTATCTGTGAATCATTCCTCCCATAAGAGTTTGCCTGAGGAGAGAAGCCCTGTGAATCTTTTTTGAGGATAATTAAAGTTTTATACAGAGCACAGAACCCAGAATAAGAAAAAGGAAAGATGAAGACTTGAGCTTCTCTGAACAGTCTTTTCATGGAAAATAGGACCTGGCTTGAGCTTTTGAGAATGGAAGGGAGGTAAAGAGACAGAAAATGAGAAGATCTGATGTTCTAAAAGGAAGGAGAAAAAGGGAGATGGAGAGAGAGAGACAGACAGAGAGAGAGAGACAGAGAGACAGAGAGAGATAGAGACAGAGGCAGAGGCAGACAGAGGGGGGAAGGAGAGAGAGGGAGGAGAGAATACACTGTTAAAAGAGAGATTAAAAGGGTGGAACAAAAACTAGTCAGAGAGAAGTAAGAAAAATTATACTCAAGGGGATGAAGGACTCAGCTGTCTCCAGAGTCCTCCGAAAGGGACCCAAAGGCAGGCTGTAGTGCTGTGGTTCTCCCTACCTGATGCAGTTGGCATTGCCTGAAGTGAGGTGAGGGGCAGGCACTAGGGATAGACCCTAGGGCTATACTCCTAGTAGCAACCACTCTTCAATAAACCATAGCCCAGCCCTGAGATTTTTTTTTTTAAGAAATGAGAACTTGTAGACTCTATTCCAGCCAGATTATCTGTCCCAGAAGGTCTGGGGGTGGTGTCCTGTTGTAGTAAGGCTGCTTGTTTGTTCCTGATTGTTCAGCCCCAAAATGATCACACAGGAACTATATTATTTAATCACTGCTTGGCCCACTAGCTGTAGCTTCTTATTTGCTAACTCTTACATATTAATTTAACCCATCTCCATTAATCT
>LOEQ01002204.1:64591-88029 GCA_001685075.1 Bramus lutescens | reverse complement strand
GGAGGGAAATGGGAGGAGGGGAGGAAGTGGAAATTTTTAATAAAAAAAGAAAAAAAATCTCTCTTTTTAGATGACTTCAGCTAGTGTCAAACTGACATAAAACTATCCAGTACATTTGACTTGTCTCAAGCTCCTTAACATGTTTGATCAGTCATAATCTTGTTCATTCAAGGTTGATGGGTTATTCATCTGTTTACTGTCATCTCCACCAGAAGATAAGCCCCAAGCCTTCTTTACATTAACAGACTCTATAAGAGCACTCAGTACATGGTAGATTCTCAGCAAGTATTCAGACATTTCTGATTTTTGTTGCCACTCTTCTCTCTAGTATTAAGGAGTTAATAAACATAGTTTTTTGGACTTTGAACTAATAGTAAAACTAAGATGAATTCAATAGCAACTGGGAAATCTCTACAGCCTAGATATAAAGGAACAGGTCTCCCCAAACTGGATAATCTTCGGCCAATCACATTTAGAATGAGTCAAGTCATAGCTTGTCTTCATTGTCTTCATTTTTCATTTACTTACTTACCATTTTTATTGAATTATTCAACTACTAAATCTTGAGTCCTACTAATATATCAGACCATTTTGAATGTTAAGAGGACACAAATACTTAATTCAATAATACTTCTTCCTCCAGATCACATATTTGCAAAACAAAATGATAGGTTCTGTGACAGATCTTGTACAATCTGCTAAGAGAATTCAGCCTTTGGACAACTAACTCTTCTTAACCAAGAAGGAGATGTCAGGGGATAATTTATAGGAAGGAAATACACAGACAAATTTGGAGGGATGAGCAGAAATTTTCCAATAAACATCAATGTCTTCCAACTCTACACTGATCCAAAAAGTCCTTGCGTTCCCATCACACTGACTACATCACCTGGTTACAACCTCATGTACAATGCCCCAGTGACCTGAGACTTTACTTTTGCACACAGGAAATGAAGCTAAAACTGTGCTGGTGGTTTGGTAATGGCCTTCCTCCCCCCATTTTTCTTGAGACAGGAAGTCTTGGCACCCTTGGGAAAATTGCATAGTATTAATGTTTTGGATTTTTTATTTGAAATTTGAGAACTTTAAGCTGGATAATCCTTAAACAATTTTCTAGCCCTAAAATTTGGTGAATGTGAACCAGGAGATGTGCTTGAGTATCATATGGCATCCACGTTGTAAGTCTCAAATGCAGAGCTGCAGATAGATTATCTTCTCACAAGACACAGTCTTAGGCAAGCTCTGGATACTTGATGAATTCTAGAAAGTTACGTACAGCTTAAGACATCATTAAGTAAATTATTAAGAAATATATGATATTTCTGGCTGGTCTGGAACTCATGATCCTTCTGCCTCAGTCTCCTGAGTGGTGGGATTACAGACACATATGACTATGCTTGGATCCTCTGTTTGATGAGAAAGGGCTTTACACTGTAGCCAAGACTAGGTTTAGAACTCACTGTATCACCCAGGCTTGTCTCAAATTCGAGGCTATTCTCCTCTCTGTGCCTCTCAAGTTCTAGGATTATGGGCAAGAACCATCAACCATGGATTTATGATGTGGGATTTCCCTCTGTATGCTGCAAATGCCATTGGTTAATAAAGAAACTGTCTTGGGCCTGCGCAGCCTTATCTCCATCCACCCCTTTTGATTTGACTTACGACCCTCTTTCGAGGGCAGAGTGAGAGAGAAGCCATGCAGCCCCACTGGAGACAGATGTGAGAACTTTAGCCAGTAAGCCACAGCCATGTGGTGATACACAGATTAATAGAAATGGGTTAAATTATTATGTAAGAGTTAGCTGATAAGAAGCTAGAGCTAATGGGCCAAGCAGTGATTTAATTAATGCAGTTTCTGTGTGGTTATTTTGGGGCTGAGCAGCCAGTAACCAACTAGCAGCCTCCCTCCAACAGATTTAAGGTTTCTTTCCTTAAGATTTTCGTTAACTGTAAGTATAAATAGAACAATTCCTGGAAACCAGTGTGTTTCATTTGTAGATGCTGAAACATACATCCTTAGCTTTGCCACACCTCGGAAGTATAAAATGGTGGTCTGTTCTTGTATAAGGCTGGTCTGGTCCAGCCAGGGGAAATCTATGCATTAGAACCACTTACAGGTATAAAGAGAGTAGCCTCCAATAGGTGCCTGGCATGCCAAGTGCTTCCTTGTGAATGACGCTGGCACTAGGAAGCCACTCACTCCACAGACATCTGCTGGCTATTGTGAAATGTGGCCTGGGGAGACTTGATAATATGGACACATTGTGATACCATGGCTCTCCTCAAAAGTGTAGGACACAAAAACACATGACTGATTTCCTATTGCTGTTACGTGATGGGCTCTTCCTATCCCCCTGCATTCAATCTTTTTTTTAAGGCAAAGTAACATAAGTACAAATAATTAATTATTGATTTGACAACTGTTCTAGTCAAAACAGACTGTCATATGTTGTTTTTCTTGTCCCATTTGGAATTTAAATTTGCTAATTCTTTCAATTAAATCTGGGTCCCACAATATGTTTCTTGGACTCCATACAGTTATTAGCAGCAAAATATGTTATTATACAGCTGAGTGAATTTATTGTTTTATAAACTTTGGTGTTTATTATTAAAGATTAAGAACCCTAATGAGATAGTAATTTGGTCTTTATTAAGACTATGCATTCCATTTTTTGTAGAAGTACTTTATTTTCCCTCAAGTACAGTTTAAGGTGAAATGAGATACATAAAAATTTCACTTTTCAAATTAGATCTAAATGTGTTGTGAGGGCACAGGGAGATAGGTCCTCTTTAATTCTGGTGTAAGATGTAAGATGGTAGAGCCTTCCTGAGTGGCAACTGAGTAAAATCATTCCAGATATAAACTTTATAGAGTATTAGTAAGGCAAAAGGCAGAGTGGAGATGAGACCATTGGGGTAGTCCAAACAAACAGGGTAAGGAAGGAGAGATGCATCCGAGACATATCCACTGTCAGAGTCCCAGCAGGATGAGGAGGGAATTGGAGTCGGTGGACAGCAATAACAGCTGTCTGCTATAGGACAGGAGAGCCCAGGTGGGATGGGGAAGACATCCATGGAGCGTGGAGGTACTTGGTAGGGTCCCAGAGTCAAGTCAGACAAAGCCATCTCTGGAATTGGCTCAGAACAAGGCTCAAAACTACAGACAAGTCAGGCAAGGCGGCATCTTGATAGTCCCAGTTCTGTCGTCAGCTGGGAGGGGAGGAGTGAACAAACCTACGAGTTCATGGAGAGCCTTAGCAACATAGCGACACCCCGTCTCGAGCAAGCAAGAGAAAGAAGCAAACATAAGAGTGGACATTTTAAGGGTTCAGAGCCCTAAACCTGGTGGCTACACACAGCCAGTAGGAATGTTAGTTGGTGTGCTGGATCACATCAGTGAACAAATGGAGGCTACTGTGAGACATGGCCCTTACAATTGAAGAATAAAGTGGCAGACACTGGAGGAAGCCTAAAATAAACCATGCTTTTGGAGTTGGAAATATTGACATGGACTCGGGATTTAAATTTTTTGTCAATAGTTATGGGAATAGGTAAATGTAGAATGTATAGGTGTGTTCCTGTGACGTGTGACAACACACCAAAGTACAGATGCCACCAAAGACCAACTTAGGGACCTGTGCATTTTATTTACAGGAATGTAGGTGAGAGGCTACTTACAGAAGCGAAATGATCCGAAGACAGCTGTATCACTGAAGTCCACCCCAGCGTGGATGGCAGCTCACAAAAGCTGGGACCCTGGAGCTCACTGAGCAGCATGCAGGCAGCTCAACGGGTTAAAGAGTGTCCCTTCTCAGTGATTCTTGTGTAAACCTGCTCCAGACAGCTCTGGGGGTCTCTGTTTCTTCCAGGCAGCTGGGCTGGTCTCAGAGTCTTCTTTGCACCTCAGCTTGGTTCTTCTGAGAAGGACTCTCAGCCTTTATACTCTGGCAGGGAGAGGCCTAGTAAATCTAGTCAGTTTCAGGGAATTCCTGAAGCTATTTTGAATTCTTTACCTTCCTGCTAACTGCAGCATGGAATGTTTCAATCTCAGAGGAAACTGTTATGCAGCAGCGTGTGTGTGCAGGCATGTGTGTGCGCATACATGTACACTTGTCTATTTACAGATTCACTCTCTGTTCACTAAGAACTCAGAAAACTCTGCAGTATTAGTAGCAATGAACATACCTAGTGTCTAGATTTTGGTTTATAAATACTGTTCAGTACTAAAAGAACCAAAGATCATTGTATGAATGGTGCCAGATCTGGGGCAGGAAAATAGAAACCAAGTCTGAACGTTCTTACTTTGCCTAAATCAAGAAGTGCTCAGAGAATGAAAGTAGTGTGTAGAAAATGCGATGGCAGCTTGAGTAGGTTGAACAGGTCTGGAGTAATCAGTGAATCGAAACAAGTTACGGGCTGAAGAGATGGCTAAGAGGTTAAGAGTTCTTATTGCTCTTGCAGAGGTCTCAAGATCAGTTCTCAGTACTTTCATGGCTTCTTACAACTGCCTGTAGCTCCAGTTCTAGGGGATCCAATGCCTTCTTCCAACATCCTAGAGTTCCTTCACGCACAAGATAGCCATAAACTCACAGGGCATATACACACATACCCACACAAATAATAAAGGCATAAAAATTGTATGATGTTAATGAATTATAACCTACAGAATCCAGGAGTTTGTAATAATATGAGGTAAATGAATGAAGGAATGAATTTGAAGTTTAAAAAAAATGGAATAATGTATGACTTCAAAATGCTTTCCCACAAATCTTTAATAATTAAAACAGGAAAAGAGTTGTTTTATAGTAGAGACAGGATCAACATCCTTTAATCAGGCAAAGTCAGCCGAGTGACTGACAGCACAGGCTGAACTCATGTACCACCTGACAGGACACAGAGACCACAGCAACATAACTTCTGGAATGCGTGTAAGCTGCACCCTGAATCCAAACCTGGGGCAATATCGAGTGAACCTCAGCTCAGAGACAATCTATCAAATAACAGACCTTCAAAGCAGCAAGGTCACACAGACAAGGCAGAGCTGAGAAACTCCATCATAAGCAAGGGTGAAGAGAAAATTAACTGCACCCTGTGGATCTTTTTGATATTTTTGATATTTAGGATGTTTGAATCAGTTGATGGAATCTGAGATGAACGGGGCACCAATGTTAACGTCCTCGTTTTGATGGCTGTGTTGGTGGATAGGAAGGAGGATGTCCTAATAAAACACTTGGGGGCTGGAATTGAAGCCTCAGTTCAGCCGTTCTCCTTCATATGACTCAGGATAAAGTTGTTTGCGGCACTCTTACAACCTTCTGTGAGTCTGAATTTGTTTCATAGCACAAGGTTTTAAAAGGCATATATAAACTGCTTTTAGGAGGTTACAAATGAATGTTTTATGTTATATTCCTTTATATATGCAAAGTGTCATGTGTACACTAATATTCAATGGACACATTGTAGCAAGATAGTACATGCTAAGGACTCCATAAACCTAAGCTTGTTACTGCTCCCGTTTTCCAAAACACAGCATCCAGTAAGTTTGCAGGAATGGTGTAGAAGAGCAGGCATCTTCTAGGGAGACACGTCTGTCTCCATCCTATTGATTGACTTAGCATCCCTCAGTGGACCAATAGACTGGTCTGGCCAGCCAAATTGCTCTAAGTATCCTCTGTCTCTTCCTTTCCAGCATTGGAATTATAGGTAGTCACAGGACCCATTCTGCATTTATGTGGGTTCTGGTGATCCAAACCTTGGTCCTTATTGGGCTAGGCAGCAAAAAACTTAACCATCTTGTGACCCTCCTAGTCAAAAAAATTACTGTTAATTGAGATGTAAAATTGAATCTGTCCATCACACAAGGTTTTCTGACACATTCATATTGATGTCTGGACTGCATAAACATTCCCTATGTCTCTGCTTGATCTCTATTATCTGGGTAGAGGTGCTGGATGTTCCTACCCACCAGATGGAAAACCCAAACACTCCCATACATTGTGAGTAGTGTCCAGGGAGACAAGGTTGGACCTGGATGAGGTCTGCTTCTTCAGAAAGGAAACCTACTTTGGAAAGTCAACGTATTTTTAATATACTACACTGAAATATCCAGAAATTGCATTAGCCTTTGAGTTTTCTCTGGAATTCACGACATAAGATTTTATAATATGTAAATATTTAAATAATCATAATTTCTAACAATAAAGTATTGGTTTAAATAATCATGGCATAGTTCCAGGACAGAATACTATATGGAAGTTAAAGTTACATCTCCAGGGCAAACTTACTCTCCGAATGTGGGCCTCCAGTCTCGCCTCACTGCTGGGGAAGCTGGGTGGTCAGTAAGGCATGGAATAACCAAGTGGATCAAATGCGTTGTTTCTAGATCAACACAGCTGAAAGTGTGGCTTCCTGTGCCATTTATTACTTCCCCTACCAGCAACAATAGTGCCTTGAGCTCAAGTAACATGACCTTAAATGGAAACATCTCCACTACTTGGAGAAGAGAAGTAAGGGATAGCCACCTTGTCCACAGTGGCCTTTGTATTATCATGAAAACAAAACAAACTTTCTTTTCTATTCTTTTTCTTCTTTATATGTGCATGGTATACATGTATATATGCATGTTTGCATGTATAGGGATATATGTGTGTGCAGGCATATGGGGTATATATCTGTGTGTGTATGTATGTGTATGTGTGTGTGTGTATGTGTGTCTCTGTGTATGTATGTGTGCATCTGTCTGTGTGTGTCTCTGTGTGTAATTGTGTGTGTCTGTGTGCCTGAGGTTGATACCGGGAATCTTCCAGATTGCTCTTCCACTTTTATGTTGTGAAGCAAAGTCTCCTGGGTTAAACCCAGAGGCCCCTTACATGGACAGCTTTATTAGCCAACTCCACATTGTGAGACTGGAGTTACAGGCGAGTGGGCCACCGCAACCAGCTGCATCTATGCAGCTTCTGGAGATCTGAACTCTAGTTCTCCTGATCTGGGGCAATTGCTTTAACTGCTGAGCTGTCTCCCTGTCCCCAAAAGGAATACAACTCATAGCAGCCAAGATGGTAGGGCTTATTTGTTACTCCTGTGTAGTTTCTCCTAGCTGATACAGACATTCATCCTTACAAAGGACTAGGTACAAAGAAAATCAAATGTGAGCAGAGGGCGCATTTCAGTGGTGGACTCACTGCTGATTTATTTTTGGCATCCATTTGGACGAAGATTTACAGAGCCCATCAGCTCCAGCACTGTAAAAATGGGATCCAGTGATGAGCGTGGTGTTATCTTCCCCTGGGGGAGGCTCACAATTCTTTCATGACAGAAGACAGTGCGGGCAGTGTACTCTTCATGCAACGGTCGGGAAGAAAATAAGATAAAAAATGTTTTAAACATTGAAAGAATTCTACATCGGTGGCCCAAAGAAAGAGAAACACCCAAACCCGCCCCTTCATGCACCCCTGGCTGCTGCAGAGCCTCGTCTGTACAATGGTTTAAAATCCAAAGCTCCAGGATGCTGTGTCGCGGTGGAGCAAGCCCCGTTGTGAACACGGTTTGAGGAAAAAGATTTCGTTAGATTTTTAGTCTTCCCCCTTCCCAAAGTGTCGCCTGTGTTTAGGACTCGCTGCCTGTAAGCTTTCCGCTCTAGTTGCTGCATGAACGTTCATTATTTTAGATCAAAGAAAACAGAGGAAGCCGCTCATGCACTTCCCCAGTGTCTCTCTCATTAAAAGTAATTATTTCCCCAGTTCAGTCCTCTTTGTTCACAGTCGCGTCCAGTGAGGAACTGGGTCTTAAGAAACCCAATTATGTCTGAGGCGGTTTCCGAATCCGATAAAAGGGTTGGGGGCTGGGCGTCAGAGCGGCCTGGTGGGGAGGAACTCCGCATTCCCAGCACTCCGCCACCTTGAGAATTCTGCTCCCTAGGATTAGCTTGGAAGGCACTTGGCCTTAAATAGAGAAATTTTCTAGTTTTAATATCTAAAGCTGAAAATAATGAATTTCATTAAAAACGAATGAATTCATTTTCTGTATTACTTTACAGCATGTGATTTAATTACTACAGCAGCCAATGAAGACTCACAATTCATTCTGAGAAGTGTTTTGGTAATATTGTGCAGCTATGAATTTTTTGCTTGCTTTATTTAATGAATCTGTAAAAGGACATATAAACGATCCCTTCAGACTGAGGGATTTGATTCCCAGCTCACAGTGGAAGAAATAGATCGATTATTATCAATATGTCAACCATGCCCAATTAAAGGTCTCTGTACAAATAATTTCACAGAAGGGACACTATAGTCTAGTCTAACATAGTTTATGCTAATTCTTATTTATTTGTAGAAAATAAAATGGAAAATTAAAAAGGTGCTTTGTGTCTGAAAGACAGAAAATAATGTGTTTAAAATTTTAGAAAAGTAGTGAAAACTGAGGAAAAATCCCTTCTCTCACTTACAGAGAGGGCGTGGGCCCTAGGTAGGACCTGAGTCCCAGAAGGCACTGGGCTCAGAGCCCACATTCCGTTTTCTGTACTGACTGTGACTTTTCATGGTTGCTAGAGACTTGTAGGCTTGGTGATGCTGTCGCACACACTTGGGAAACTGCCATAGCTTCCCTCCCTTGGATGTGGCTGTAAGAATCTTGCAAGGGCCAGTGTGCAGGCCCCACCTTCTCCAGAGGAAGGGGGTGGGAGAGTCTGGTTCTTTTTCACTTTTTATTGTTTCACTAGGACTTCACGTTTATTATTTTCATGACCACAGGCTGTAAGTCGGAAACATAAGAGACAATCCTGCCCAAATGAGCTGAACCAGAAGTAGAAGATGCCACTTAGCATCAGTAATGCCTATTGTCCCTTTCAAGGGCAAGCACACAGAGTCAACGCCACAGAAAACACAAAGGGGGAGGGAATTGGAGGGGGCAGGAGGTGGAAATTTTTAATAATAATAATAAAAACCTCAAACAAAAGAAAACACAAACGACTCTAAGACAATCGTCCTGCACAAACAGCTTGAAGAAATGGATATAGCCATAGAACATACACATATGGTAACATTCTGTCGGTCCACTGAGGAATGCATGTTTGTGAAAGATAGACATCTGTACGGTCCACCTCACCATCATAAAATGAGGGTACCTGTATTACATATACCTGTACCGGTAAGCTACAGGTGCTTCATATAGCCCAGGGTTTTCGTAAAATAAAAATATTTCAAAAGCATTTCAAACATCCATTTGTTCTCAGTGCAAAAGAAGATCAGCTTACCTGTGTTGCTTCCTACGGGTGGGGCTTGAAGTGAAATGCCCTATTTACTGAAAGTACAAAAACGTAGATAGTCAAGAAAGTCACTTACAACTGTTGTGTGAGAGGGGTTTTAAACACCAGCCCCCTGAATGACATGTGGAAAGGTCTGGGAAGGGACCGCCATTTCAAGTTGAAATGGATTAGAATGTTTTGGTATTTATTTATACATCAGACAGCAAATTACTATGATTAATATGAGTCAATATCACCTTAATGTGGTAAGCCCAGGGAATTTTAATTAGTTTGGAGGGGGATACTTTAAAAAAACTTGGTCTCCAATACCTCATGGCCTTCAGGACACATCATGAAATTAAGATTGTTCTTTTAGCCTCTTCACACTCTAGTCTGAATTCCACTTTTCTTCTAAATCAGCTTAACAGAAAATGAGGTTTTAATACAAGACAAATTCTAACAGCTTGGTAAGTTCTTTTTTTCTCTCTCTTTACCAATAAGAAACTATTAAACATTTTGTTATCTTGCTACTCTTACAGGTAAAAATGAGTAAAACAGATGAACTGTTTAGGCAAAAATTAAATACATAAATTCAAGCCTCTTTCCACTCGAGTTCACTGGAAGTTTTTACCATTCAGACAGTTGAAGTGCCTTCCAGTGCTAGCTCTGGAGAAAGTTTGAGAACAAGCCTGTCCCAAACTGAAAAAAAGCAAAAGCCGGAAGTCTGCTTTACCCTATAGCAAAGATTGGAAGGTTGCCTTACGGTGTACCCGTGGGTGTGTTTTAAGAGATTAAATTCTCTCTACTCTCCAGGAATAAAATGAATATTTACCAGCTTTGTTTGTAAGAAGCCAGTTTTGTAAATAGCAAACACTCAGAAAGGTATATGATGACCTAAATAAAGGTCTTTAAATCCAGAAGAAAGTATTTTTTAAAATATATTTCTCTGGCTTGAGGAGATGGCTCAATGGGCCCAGCGGTGCTTGCTATGCAAGCCTGAGAACCTGACAGGGATCCCTCACAGTCAGGTCAAAAGCAGATATAACAGCATGTATCTGTAATCCCAGAGTTCTAAGGAAAGAAAAGAGGAGAGAGGGAGAAATCCCTGGAAACTGAGGGCCAACTAGCCTATAGGATACAGTGGTGAACTATAGAAGGCCCTGAAAGATGGCGCCTAACGTCAAAGATGTCCTCTGACTCCCACACTTGTGCTATGGTGTACCTTCACACACACGAACATGCACTCACATCATAAAGATAAGAAAAGTGTATGTAAATCTGTTTCACATATGAGGCTGTGGTGGTTTGAATGAAAAGGGCCTCCATAGACTCATAGGGGGTGGCATTATTTGAAGGGATTAGAACATGTGGCCTTGTCGGAGTAGGTGTAGCTTAGCTGGAGGAACTGTGTCCCTAGGGGTGGGCTTTGAGGTTTCAGATGCTCCAGCCAGGCCTAGTGTCACTCTCTCTTCCTGCTGCCTGCTGATGAAGATGTAGAACTCTCTCAGCTACCTCTCTAGCACCATGTTACCCTGTGTGCCACATGCTTCCTGCCATGAGGATAATGAGCTAAACCTCCGAAACAAGCCAGTCCCAATTAAACACCCTTTTAACAAGAGTGCTGTAGCTATGGAATCTCTTCACAGCAATCAAACCCTAGCTAAGACAGAGGCTTTCATGATTCCTTTAAAATTTTTATCTGATGCCATAATAGTTTGGTTAAGTAGTCAAGTGCATCTTTTTTTTTTTTAGTAGAACAATTGAGCTGTGCATGATGTTCTCTCTGTAGTTAAAGATCATGTTAGAGTGGAGAACAGCACAATAGCAGAGCTCTTGAGCAGGCAAGAGGCCCTGGGTTCAGTCCCCAGTACTGCAAAACCAAACCAAACCATCCAAACCAAACAAGAAAACATACAGAGCTTCAACTAGCCAATATGCCTTGGCCATAAGACAAGCAGAATTCTTTCCTTTGTCTCTTTAAAACTAGAGGAGAATACAGTGAACCTTAAGAATCCCATAGCATAATTCTAGAACAAGGGTGGTGGTGGATGATAGTACTTCCTCTAAATTCCAGAAGGAATTAGCTTGGGTGCTATAGCTTTGCATCTCATTGCAGCAAAAAGCTTACAGGAAATGCATTCCAGACCAGGGAACAGAGACCCAGAGGAGAATGTCTGATGGTGTTACTACTTTTAGAGAAAAAAAAATACTTGCAATAGATTTTTTTAAAACTATACTTTCATTTATTTATGGTTTAAGGAATTAAAACCTTTTGTATCCTCATGCTGAAGGTGGTTATTTATTATTATGTATTACTATTATTATTAATTATATGCATGGGTGCTTTGCCTGTATGCATATATTATATATATGTGTGTGTGTATGTATTGTGTGTGTGTGTGTGTGTGTGTGTGTGTGTGAGTGAGCCTACAGAACCTACAGAGGCCAGAAGGCACCAGATCCCCTGGAACTGGACTTAGAGGTAGTTGTGAGCTACTATGTGGATGCTGTGAATCCATCAAGCTCCTCTGGGAGCACAGGCAGTGTGCTGGGCCATTTTTCTAGTCCCTGACTGGTACTTCTGATGCATGTGGTAAATATTCCAGTGTTCAGGAAGAAGTGTATTGTATTGCAGTCAAAGGAAAAGAGAATTCTTTATGGCTCTGATAGTTTACAACAGCTAGTTCTCATTCTCTAATTCTCACTGGTTCATCCTCGGCTTTTTGTCGCTCAGATTCCTCTTGCCAATTCAGCCCTACCTTCCTACAACTAAACACTGAAGCGAGAAAAATTGCTGGGGTTACCCTGTGCATCAGTAACAGCAGTAGAAGAGCTGAATGGATCCCCAAACTTTCCAGGAACTTTTATTTTGGAGCCATTTGTCTGGGAAAGGCTGGACTCCATCATTCCATTTAAAGTGAGCAGAAGAGGGGCTTAAAGAGAAAGCTCAGCAGCCAAGAGCACTGCTGCTCTTGAAGAAGACTCAGATTTAATTCTTAACACCCATATTGGGAGGCTTGAAACCTCCTGCAACTCCAGTTCCAGAGTATCTGATGCCCTCTGCTGGCCTCCTCAGGCACATGCATACATATACTACACACTGTGTGTGTGTGTGTGTGTGTGTGTGTGTGTGTGTGTGTGATCTTTTTTTTTAAGGAAGGGATCATAAGAACCTGCTTTGTTGATAAATGCTATCTCAGAAAGAAGGGACAGGTCTTGTTGCTCTGACCTTTGGTGGCAGTGCTGGTGGTCCATCTTCAATCTGACAGATGCTTTTCACATACATTTGTTCAGCAATCGCCTTTCTGACAGAGTTCCAGGCAGATGAAGGAAGAGATTTTTATTGCTGCCCTTCACAATGTGGTAAAGGTCGCTTTGTATCAGAGATCCTAGCTGGCAGTGGGATCATCTCTGGACTAACCCTTCAAGGGGAATCAATGTTCTCTATTAATTCTCAATCAAGTGAAAAATCCAAGACAGTTGATTGCTTTTAAAATCTACCCACAGTGCTTTGTGACATGGAATGCCCAAAGGTTGATGAGCAAATGAAGCCAACCTGTTCTCAGGAAGGTTCCACACATCATGGTGCAGACCCCAATACATCCACATCTTTATTGGTGTCTATGCAAATTTAGTCACTTTTCATTTTTCTTCACAGGACACAACCCACAGTTTTCTCTTGGAAGGTGATGCCAAGGCTAGAGGCAAGGTTAGACAAGGCTCTTTTCTTCAGTGTGCAGTGTGATAGAAACATGGCAACAGCAAAGGCATCCCAGTCAAGCTTTCCATCAATGACAACATTTCACACTCTGCCAGGGGATTCCATGATCGTGTAGAGCTGAGCAACCAAGGTTCCAGCATTTCACCAGATTAAAAGACATCCGCTGAACTTAAACTGTCAAAACTTACAATGAGTTGGCTTTGTTTTCAGAGTTTACAGCTCTTGGGAGCTCAGCAACAGAGGCTCTGGTTGGTGCAGACTGCTGGGATCCTGAGATCTGAGTAGAGGAAGAGCAGATGTTGGTGGATTTCTAAGCTCCATTGGTGAGGATACAGTTTGACTTGTTTACCAATACACTTCCACTATCTGACATGTTCCTGTTCCTTCATGAATGTGCAAAAAATCAAGTGAGGATACAGGGATTTTTGTGGTTGTTATTGTTCTAGTTTTCTAACATATTATTGAAAATATACAGAAAAACATGAAAGAAACAGAAATAATTGCATATGTAAAAATTTACACAACGTCTTTTTCTTGTTTGTGTTTGTGTGCTGTGTGTGGATGTGTGTGTGTGGTGTATTTGTGTGCCCATGAATACACAAACAGAGAGGGCAACGGCAGGTGTCTTCCTCTGTGCTCTTGACTTTATTTCCTGACACAGTCTCTCATGGAACTGGAGCTCATCAGTTGGCCAGACTGCAGACTGGTAAGCCTCAGGGATCCTCTGCCTCTTCCCTCAGCAATGGCATTATAGGCTTGTGTCACCAAGCTTGGCTTTCCATATGGGTGCTGGGGAGCCCGGCCTCACGTTCTCATGTTTGCAGAGCAAATACGTCACCCATTGAGTCATCTCCAAGCCCCCAAGAACTTAATTCCTACGAGAGTTGAAACACAAAAAGTCTACAAGAGGAGAAAAAAAATTCTTACAGCTATTTAAAAGAAAAGGATTACTAACACAGCCTCGATTCTACAAAAAAAAAATCAAAATCAAATCAGAGGGAAGCATAGGGAAGAAAAAATATCAAAGCACCTCACTGGGTAATTGATAAAAGGAGAAACCTACACAGTTAATTTCTGAAAGTAAAAGGAGACACTAGAGACATGCAAATGAAAATAACATGAGCTATTGCTCAGACCAATCAGATCAGGACATTATGTATGGAGGCAATCCAGAAATATGGATCAAATTTCATGCTGAGCTGATTAGTTGATGTAGCCATTCTGCTTCTAGTCATTTGGCCTTAATTTTATCTTTATCTTAATTTAAATATTTGATTTAATCTTGAAATAATTACTTAGGCATATACATTTAGAAGAAACTAATAAAGCAAACCACCAGGGAGCTGTCTGCTTCCATCAATCATTTTGTTGCTTTTGCATGTCATTCTGAGGCTTTTCTTCTTTTTTTTTTTCTCTTTCTTATTCTTTTCCTCTTTCCTTTGGCCACAAATAAAGAGAGAGCACTAATTGCAAACACTGATGAATGGTGGTGGAGGATGGTGGGTTAGTTGCTGTTTGCATTTCTTTAATCATGCTAATAATTCATGTTTACATTTCCGTATTCTGTGGGAAAATTGGATCCATCAGCGCCTCTTCACTGAGATCCAGACTTGCAAGAGACCTCTATGTTCAGTGCCCAAGGGAGTCCCTCAACCCGCTCACGCTCCCACCCATCTACCCCCTATTTTACTCCCCCAAATCCCCAACCCACACAAACTGCACTTTTAATGTCATTTTATACACAGCCAGAAGTGGAAGAAATAAAACATCCTGGAATCCAAGCACAGGCCACATGAAGAAAGCAGCACATGTATTTTCTCAGTTTGGAATGCAACGGATGACTTTGTGTTGCGGGAGCTCCTTCCGCTCCTTCAGCCAATAGCCGCTGAGATACCANCTTAAAATAAATACCCCTTTAATTCCCAACTGGCGTGGGATTGTTTATGACTTACGCCTTCAACTTTGTCAGCCAGGCAGAAAAACCTGACACATTCTCTCTTTTTATGTAGATAGGTTGCTGGGGTCTTGTGCCAGGCTTCCTTCAAGCTCAGGATCCTCCTGCCTCAGCCTCCCAAGCAGCTGGAATTACAGGCATGTGCTCCCACCCCTGGCCTTGATCTCTCCCTCAGAGGGCTCTACAGGCAGCCATGCAAATTATGTGGTCAATCCTGCCAAGGTGTTTTCTGTCTTGTCTCTTTTCAGGAAGTGGTCCCTTCTTTTGTGTCCTTTCAGTCGGCATTGGTACTTCTTAGGAGCTTGCATGAATGAGTAATAGTTAAGTTCAGGTCGACAGTCAGACTGTGTGCCAGCTTCACTCTGAGCATCCTGACACAACAACAAACAGCCTGATTCCTACCTCTCCTCCACAGTGTGGGACTAGTTCAGAAAGGTGCCCAGGTGCCAATGGAGGCTGCTCATTTGTTCCCAGCTGTCCAGACCCAAATAATCACACAGAAACTATATTAATTACAAAACGCTTTGGCCAATAGCTTAGCCATATTCCTGGTTAACTCTTCTATCTTAAATTAACCCATTTTTATTAATCTGTGTATCATCATGAGGCTGTGGCCCACCAGTAAGATCCTGGCATTCCAGCATCTTTCTCCTTCAGCAGCTACACGGCATCTCTTTGACTCCACCTACTCTCTCTATATATCCCTTCCATCCTGGATATATCTTGCCCTGCCATAGGCTAAAGTAGCTTCATTCATTAACCAATAAAAGGAACACATATACAGAACGACATCCCATATCAACCAGGGTCACAGTGCTGAGTACTGGGAAGCCAGTGTTCAGTCACCACACTGGCTCCCACAGCATGTACTCAGTTCACACTGTTCCCCTAACACCCGTCTGAGGCTCAAATGTGTAAAATGTAAACTTCAGACACCATGTCACTTACTGTTTAATGGAAGCTTGCAGAGACCAACTCGTGGGCCCTGAACCCTCTTGTCTTTACCCCATTCTCTTTTTTTAAACATGGCTCATTCCTCTTATCACAGATTTTGTTGATCTTACAGAGTCTGACATCTTGACCCCTTTACCATGCTCACTCTGGCCCGAGCCACTGCCCTTCCTCCATGGACAACCCTGCCTTCTGTGGAACTAGGTCAGCTTTCAAGGGTACATACCATCGCATCTCCTGTCTTTATGATGTGTCCCACTTGATTCAAAGATAAGTCCTCGCTGCTTGTGGCCCGAACAGCCCTGTATGACAGCAACACCAGGAAAACACTGGTAATTCTCTCGGGTTCTATAGTCCATGAAACACATGACATAGTCAATGCTTCGTTATAAACAAGGCAGGACTGGAGAGATGGATCTGTGGTTAAGAGTGCTTGCTGCTTTTCCAGAGTACCCAAGCTCTGGTCTTAACACTCATTCCTGGCAGGTCACAGTGCCTGTAACTGCACCTCCAAGGGATTTCACACCCTGTTCTGGCCTGTGCAGACACCTATACACTTGTGGAACGCAGCCATATGACATACACGCATACACTTGAGTAAAATAAAATATTTAATTGAGAAGTGAAGTCAAATGGGCTTTATGTTAGATGCCTCTGCCCCACTTTATGTTAATGTAAGTACTCCACAACTATTCAAGGAAGACTGGGTGGAGCTGTGAGGCCTGATGCAATAAATGCAATTTAAACTCACAAGAGTTCCTTTTGCAATGGGTTCAACCAAGGCAAAACCCTACTGTGAGTCAAAGGAGCTCCTAATATATTCTCTGGTGAAACAAACAAGTAATCCAAACATCTCTGCTTTTCTTCTCTTCTCCTGGCAACATTGTCTTTCTGATAAGGAGTTCTCTATCACAAGATAGCAAAGTTGTACATGGGGAAAGAAAGGGATCTTAAACCAGGAAGGCACTCTCAGGTATTGAGGCTAGAGGACTCTCTTAGTGAGATTTCTACCTGTCACCCTCCCACCTCCTGCTGTCCTCCCTTAGATGCACGCATGAGTCACTGGAAGAGACGGAAGCTGCACAAGGTATTCCTGCCACACCTGGTCTGCCGTCAACCCCAGGAGCCCACACTGCCTCTCAACAAGAACCACACAAAACAGAAACCTTGGTGCTCTTAGGGAACAATAGAGCGTACCCATGTGGAGAGAAGTGCGGTGTTGCTGAGGCGTTACCCTTGAGGGCACAGTTCTGTGTGTCCTGTGACATTGGTCAGGAGCCATTCATGCATTCATGGCAACCTTTACGGGAACATTGGATCCTATTTTGTGCTTTTTGCTTGGCCACGGGAATGGGAGTGCGTGGGGGCCGGAGGTGGGGGTGGGGGGTTGTGTTCCTCTGCAGCACCACCCGTGGTAGATATNGTGGCAGCCATCACAAAATCAGCGTCACCTTGTGGCCACCAAATATGCTACAGTGAGGGTTTCTGGGTGCTTGCTTAATCTAGGGAGACAGAGGATGCCAGAGGAGGAAGTGAAACACTGTTATCTAGAAACATGGAGACCAGCTATTTTCAATAAAAGAAAACGAGGCATTTTGTACCCATCATCCTGGCGAAACGATACACATTCCCAGTCCCTCCTCTCTCGGTCTTCCGCTTCTCTTATCGGTTTTTTCCTTTCCTCTCATGAACAGCTTACATAAGAGAAGAAAACAAAAGTCAACCCGATGCCCTTTGGTATTGCTGTCTTGTACATATTACGGCACAAGACACGTAACGGAGTTCACCGCGTTGCTTTGCAAACATTGCTCCATGCACCCCCACAGCTTCTCATTGTCCCAAACTAGAACTCTGAACCCACTCCTGCCTCAGTTTCTGGCCACTCATTCCACTTGCTGACTTTCTTGTAGGTGCCCTGGCTTTTCTGGGGAGCCGGGAAGTTGACATGCCCCAACTCGAGGCATTTTCCCAGACAGTGGGAGATTTCTAGTTATTCTCCGTGTTTTCTGACTTCCTTCACTCCACCCCCGCAAAAGCATGTGAGAAAAGAGAAAACCACCGACAGACTCTGGGGAAAGGGTAAGTGTGTAAAAAGCAAGAGGCTAGGCTAGGGTGGGTAGGATGGGCATTTCAGGCTAACAGAGCATTAAGGGCTTGTCATGTGCGGTATGCACTGGTTGCCACAACAAGAGCTTGTGTGATTAAGGGGTGGGGCAGCCATGGCCTGCCAGGTGGGCAGAGGGCAAGTCTGGGCAGCTTTGTCTGTCATGCTGGGTAGCACATCTTTTTAAGTAACAGGGAAGGGGACTGGGAAGAGCGGGTACATACCTAGTCAGGGACAGCTTTAGGAAGGAAACTCAGATGCCTGGACTATGGTAAGTGGTAGAGAGGGGAGGAGAAGACAATGCAGGAAGCTAGAGAATAGCATAGTAAGCCCAGAGAAAGGGTACTGAAAACCTGAGTTGCAGAGAAAAGGTAAACAAGTAAATGGATGCTAGAAAAACTCAGAATAGGAATTTCTGGGTATGGTGGTAAACATCTAAAGTCCCAGTACTCAAAGATGGAGGCAAAAGGACCAAGAGTTCAAGACCTATCCCTGCTATATGACAAGAATTGTCCCGAAAATGTAAAACAACAAAATATGCAAAAAAGAAAGAAAAGGGATGAAAGAAAAGAAAAAGAACTAATAGCAGGTGGAGGGACCGAGCTATTCTATGGAGGAGGGAGAACGGAGGGTGGTGCTGACTGTGAATAAGTGGATGGTAATGTTTCTCACTGAGTTAGTGCGGTATCTTGAATGAGAATGGCTCCCACAGGCTCATATATTCGCATACTTGGTCTCCAGTTGGTGTATGTTTGGAAGGGATTAGCAGCAGTGGCCTTGTTGGAGGATGTGGGGGGTTGAGGTTTCAGAAGTCTCTGGACATCCCTACCGTGCTGTCTTTGCCTCCTGCTTCTGGATCAAGATGTGAGCTCTCAGTCACTGTCCCAGCACCATGCCTGCCTGATGACTGCCACCATGATGGCCAAGACCCCAGCCTTCTGAGACTCTAAGCCCCAAATAAACTCTAATTCTTCTACAATCTGCCTTTATCATGGTGTCTTATCACAGCAATTGAAAAACAACCAAGACAGGCGGTCAGTGAAGTGGGGTAGCATACTGAAGGAGAAAGCCCACAGGCTCCCTGTGGGACATGCTGGGTTCTGGGCTCCTAGAACATGAGGCATCTCAGGGTCAACGACATAAATAAGGAGTCCAAGAACAAATAAACAGGGGACAAAGCAAAGGGAGTTAATGGGACCCCCAGGAAGGCCACGTGTGATAAAGAGGAGTTGACACCAGGGTCTAATTGACACCCTCCAGTATCTATCTATTATAGCTCCTGACTGCAAGTAACAGAGGCCACATCTAATCTGGAGTGCTGGATGGAAAAGTACCCACAAGAGGCTGGAGAGCAAAATAAACAGTTGTACAACCAGGCCCAGAGTGTACAGAAGGAAGGGGGCACTGAGATTTCCATGTCTCCTTGCAGCTACCCACCATCCCACGTCTCCACTCCAGACTGATGTGCCTGGAAGGGTCATCTCGTTATTCCCATCCATGTTACAGTCCTTCATCCCAAATGATGGTGTTGCTATCCTGCCTTGGCATACTCCAAGAATTGTAACAGAAGCAACTGAAAAACAATGCTTAAAGGTAGAGAGAAACCAGGACATGGGCACCGTCTGAAATCCTTGGAAGGGAGTTGTAAGAAAGAGGGGTATATTGCGTCTAACTCCACACAGAGGGCCAGATCCAGAAAGATGAGGGGTTAAACTCTAAGATTAACTTGGACAGGTAGGACATCATTGATGAGTTTCATCCTAGCTGGTTGGGGAATAGAAGGGCTGAGAACACCGCAGTGGATTGATAAGGAAATGGGAAAGAAAGGTAGGTGGACTCTTCACAGTGGGAGAGGCAAAGGATGGTCAAGATGAGAAACTGTTTATTTTGTGACCTGTCCTGCCATTTGGTGATGGCAGAGTGTGAACACACTTAGAGCCTGCAGGGAAAGATCCACTGAAGGGTCAGGTGTGCAACAGAGAAAAGGTACTGAGAGTGGAATCAAGGGTATAGCAAGGATCCAAGAACAGAGCACAGGTCACCTCAAAGCAGAGAAGAGACACATTCGCCTTTAAGGTTGGACAGAAGGTGACAGGGTGACAGTAGTTGTAGCTTTAAGTAAGTGCTATGCTCTGAAACACACACACACACACACACACACACGCGCGATGCCTGGCTGTGGTTGTGCTCATAAACAGCTACCTATATCAGAGCTATTTTATCTGTCATGTGATGGGATGTGGCACAGGGATTTTGAGCAGGCCTATGCCGGACTCCCTCGCTTCTCCCCCTGCTTCAGGGCCCACCATCATCTGCTGAGGAGCAGTGACAAGTGACACCAGGAAAGCCAACTCTATTTTACAATGTAGCTTGAGGTGGCCCACTGTTACTGCTTCTCTGTGACCTCATTACAGAGAGGCACCCCAAGCTTTTTGCGGTTTGTCGGTAAGATTAACAAAACATTTTAGGAAAGAGTAGCGCTGTGGGGATTTGGCTATTACTTTTTGGCTGGATTGACTCACTGGGATTGTAGAGCAACTGCGTGAACATGTCAAAAAGAAAATAAAACAAGTGAACCAACACAACCCATCCCAAACACATTTGAAAGAAATTCAGTGCTGTACTAAGCCTTTCAGACAAAAGACATCATTTCAAGGATGTGAAACTCTCTCTCTCTCTCTCTCTCTCTCTCTCTCGATGCAGATGGACTCAGGATGAGTGAACCGGCTGGCTTTGAGGGCTATTAAGAGCAAGATGGGCTGTTCCCAGAGCTGCTGAGTGAGCCACCAGATGCATCCTGAGTCCAAGAGACTGTGTACAGCAGAGGCCAGCTGCACTCACATTTAAATCCTTAGCACCTAGCCTGGCATATCACAGGGACCTAATTATTGAATCAGCTGGTGAATGTATAAGCTATAAAATATGCTATGTTTCCTCAAGGGAAGATCAACAAAATCCATTTAGCTAGGTTCCTCGGTCTGGAAACTCCTAAAAACCATTTTCTTAATTTCTATTTAAGTGTTCCTTGGTTATCTAAATAAAGGGATTAAGTGGTTATTTAGTTTAGAACTGAGGGTTTTAAGTAAAACAGCTCAAGCTAGATTTTTTTTCCTGTCTGGCTCCGTTAGCTTTCCACCATGCAGCTCTGTCCTTGTGTGTCTAACAAAGCCATGTTCACAGTTAATTAAAATGCAGTGTCTCTATGAAGAGCCGGGGCAATTTTCCTTCTGTGCTATTTCCACTGCAAACTAGGCAGAACAGGTTTGAATTTGTTCCATGATAAAAGTGAAAGTAGGGTCTTCCTGGTATCATATTTAACTATTTCATGACTGTGGCAAAAGAAAAAGCAAGTATCTGGGAGTGATGACATGGCTCATGGGGAAAGGCTCTTGCTGTGGAGCTTGTTCATCTGGATTCGGTTCTAGGGATCCCCGGGGTGAAGGAAAGAACAGAACCAGCTCTTGCAGGTTGTCCTCTGACCTCCACATACATGCTGTGGCAGGCAGGCCCACATACATACACAAATAAATAGGTATAATTCTAGATAAATAAATATCGAGAGTTTGGGGGTTTTGCTGTTGTGTGTTTCTTGGGTTTTTTTTTGTTTGTTTGTTTGTACCTTCTTTCTGGCACACAGGTCCTAGAGCCCTGGACTCTCCAGAATGATACATTGTTCGTTTGCTAGTGAGAGCACGGTGGCTAGAGCCAACTAGCTGTTCCCTGCAGGGTCACCAAAAAGAACAAATATTGGGCAGGAGCTTTAGAGCTTTCCATCCGGTTTGGTGGTGTTTGCTTGTAAATCCAACTTGGGAGGCTGAGGCAGAAGATGGTGAGTTCAAGGTTAGCCTAGGCTCTACAGGGAGACCTTGTCCATCTGAATTCAAGACAAAAATAAATTAATTAATAAACAAGCAAAAAACAAAAACAAAACAAAAAAAAAACAAAAACAAAATGCTTGGCCTGTTCATCCCTCCTCCACTGGGGAGGAAGGAAGGGTTGGAGATGGAGTTACTCTCTAAAGGCTAATGATTGAAGCAACTGTGCTTGCGTAATGATGGCTCTATGAGACCCCCCCAGNNTGGATAGGGCTGCTATCTTGGTGAGCTCCCTGAAGGGCAGAGAGGTGGAGCCCACTCCTGACCCCATTCATATTGATTCATACTTTTCCCTATGATGCTCTTCCACTTGGCAGTTTCTGAGTTGTTACTGTCTTACTTTTCATTTACGTTTTATTTTGTGTGGATGCACACAGCCTGGCCACATGTGGAGGTCAGAAAACACCCTACAGGAGTCAGGTCTTTTCTTCTGCCATACAGGTTCCGGGGATTGACCTCAGGTCATCAAGCTTGGCAACAAGTATTTTTACTCCCTCAGCTATCTTACTACCCCTTCTTCTGAGATTCATGCTTTATAACCAACCAGTTCAGTAAGGTAAGCACTTCTGTGAATTAAATGAACCTCCCTGGCGCATTACCAAAGTGCATCAGAGTAATGGCATCCTCAGTATAGTTGGTCTACCAAGAGATGAGAAGCCAGGGAATTCTGGTTGGCATCTAAAGCAGGAAGTAGTCTTGTGGGACTGAGAATTTGAGCTTTTGGGATTTAACTCTAGCCCTAGGAAGACAGCCTCAGAATTTAGCTGAATTACTGATATCCTTCTAGAGTCAAAGATATTGTGAGTAAAAACCAGCTCACTGTTATTATGTCAAAATACACTTAAATGGTAAAAAGAAAGAAAGAACTGTATACCACACCAAATTCTTTCACAGTTACTTAAGAACCTAGATGATCTTACTGGAAAAAAGACATCCCAAGAGAATTCAGAGCCCATTTGTTTCTAAGGCCTCTTTTCAAATACAATGATCTCTAGGAATAAGAATCTGAAACAGCTGGAGAAGCTTGGGAAAATCCCAAACTATCATTTCAGAACTGGAACAGGACCTTCAAGACTCTGGGCCCATCTGGAACATCCAATAAGACCTAGAGACCCAAGAATCAATCAAAGTTCACCGTCTACCAAAAGGTAAGTAAGAGGAGCAGTGGTGTGCTGTCCAGGCTTGTCCTGCCATCTTCCCTGCCCACCCAAGAACGTTGCCAGGCGAGAGACTGTTACAACTGAGCTTCTGTATGGTCTCACTAACCAATCATGTGCTACGATTCATTCCCACCTTCCCCTAGATCCCATACCTACACCAACCTTCCTAGAGAACCTTCCTCCATTTAGGACACAGTCTTCTTCTTCCTCCTTACTCATCAACTTGGTTTTCTCTTCTGGCTTTCAGAATTGTATGTACTAGGAAGTCACTACCCATGCTATGGCAGCTTGACATCTCAGAAAACAGCAGACACTGAGGGGGTCACTCCTGCCCTCTCCCTCTCTACTCACTCCAAGCAAGTCACACAACTCTCAAGGAGAGGTGCCAGCTCTGTATTCATAATGTGGTAGAGTGACATTGACAAAAAA